>CAJHQP010002515.1:0-84480 GCA_905132765.1 Moricandia arvensis
TTGGCGGGCGCCCGGTTGCGTTGTTGATTCTCTCTTGCTCGTTTTTGGCCTCTGTCTCGTCGCCGGCCCCTTGCCTTTTCTACTGAACTTGCGCGTCTGAGCTGTGTCTGCTTGTTCTGGTGCGCTCAGTTTCGGTGGTTTTCCGCGCTCCGCTCGTGCGTACGGTCCCTTTCCTGCCTTTTTTTTTCCTTGTCCTGGGCGTCTTGCTGCTGGCTACATTTTTTTTGTTCTTTTACCTTAGTCTCTTGGTTATTATTCTAACTGGCCTTTTGAATTTTGGTCTTTTAAGATTTATTTCGCCTGCTATTTGCCTTTTGTCTTGTCATAATATATTCCATTTCCTTCCAAATGCTGTTGATTTTTTTTTGTTTAACTGATACTTCATACCATAATTTAATATTTCAAATAAAATATAAGAAATAGAAGGTAATGTTTAATTTTAAATTTTTTTCATTATTTTTTTGGGTTATGACGACGCATGCTTTTGTACGGTTTTTTGGTAGTTCCGTACAGTTTCATTTCCTACCACAGAATATATTAGAAATTATAAAAATCTTAGTTTTATATTTTTATATATGTGTTAGTATTTGGTAATGTTGCTTATTTATGAATCTATGGATTGTACTTTATTGTTATGAATTTGGGTTTTGTGGTGTATTTGGGGTAGAGTCGTTGGATTTATTGTCATGTATGCAATTCATTTTTTGTAGTAGCTTTCTTCCATGATTTGCATATTTTGAATAGTTTTGAGTCTGGATGACCTTCCACGATAAAGTAACTTTTTTTTTGTAACTATTCTTTAATTACCACAGGGGGATTAAAAGAGAACAATGTTTTGTTCAACTATAGATCAATAATTTTATCCCCAATTAGGTCATTTTTGACTTAAACGCTATGAGTGAAAATTCATGCGTTAAGTAAGGATGTAGAACGCGTATATCTTGATGATGAAATATTGAGGTGAAGACATTGTTTTTCATGATGCGTGAGTTATGGTTGGCGACAAGTTAACGACGATTCTACTGTTTCAGAAAAGTTTCTTCTCTAGTTAGACACTAATTTCGCCTTTTCTTGGTTGATTGCAGACACTATGACTTCGCTATGACGCGTTGCCAGGGAAGAAAATGGTTCTGTCTTCTGAGGATAAGTGATATTTTCAGTATGCTGGGGACGTTTGAAGTTTACATTTTTTTGGCCGAGTGTGGCAATGTTTTATGTTTCTTTTCTTTACATCTGGGACTGAACGAGTTGGTCTTTGAATCCCTGTCGTTCTGGCTTGCTTTTTTTAATGTACTTATTTTGAATTAACTTAGGGTTTATCTACTTTTAATAACGTAAGAGTACCTTTATGCGGAGATAGGAGGAAATAATATGAGTTGTCATCTCATTTATGTTTCTCAGCGGATCGTTATATTTGTCGTTTGTATAAGATGAGAATACTCGAAATCTCTTAGTTCGTGGAGTTTCATGAACGTACAAATATAAGCGAAGGGACATATTTTGGAATCTTGTATCGGTACGTTGATACTATTCCCTGAGATGTTCGAGACCAGTGTGCTGGGTTAGGGGCAAGACATAGGCTTACTTTCGGTTTAGGGTTCACGATGACTATTTTGGCTTAAATCACCTGTTTTGGTTTCGACCGGATTTTGTCTCAATATTGAAGTTTGCGATAATTTATGGGATATGTGAATTGCATTAATCGGGAACCGAGCATCTCTCCATAGACAATTTCGAAGTCATATGGAAGTGCTGACAAAAAAATTCGGATTTCTTTTATAGCGCGCTATTATCCTTGTGTCGGATGTGTGAGAGTCTATCTCTATGGGAGGAGATGACTAGGTCTGTTTAGGTCGTGCAGATTTCTTTGTCATGATCAGCGAGAAATAGAGGGGTAAGTATTAGTGAGGTTACCATTTGAGTTCGAACCTTCGCGAAGCATGTGTTTTCGATAGACGTTAGTGCATATGAATGCTCGAGTTTCCGAGATGGATACTTCATCAAGGAAGATATTTTTCGTTGAAAACAGTTCTTCAGGCTTTGCGACGTCTCGCGATGCAGAGGACATGTTTATTATTTCGTATGACGATATTTCATGTTTGAAATGTTTGCAGGGTTAAAGTTTGTTTATGAAGATTTTCGTATGATTTCCGTTTTCAGGATATATGATGATTGTTTGTTGTTTGTTGGGATTTTTTAAATAAATTGTGGATTGCCGTTTTAAGCCATAAAGAGATTTGTGAGGCAACTGTTTTTGTGACATAAGAGATTAGCGAGACATTTTTAAGTTGGGCTGTGTTTTCTCTTTATGCCTATTTTTTTTTAAAAATATTAAATATAAGAGTGTCGGGGTCAAAATCGGTAATATTGAAATAATTGTCCAAGATTGCCTATGCAATCCTTTAAGAAACTCGTTTAAATAACTTAAAGATTGCTACAAAATATTAATTAGGCGACCACGTCCCCTTCAATGCCTCGTCGCCAAAAGGCGACCATGCTTCTTCCTCTCCTCTTCGCCAGCAAACGACCACGCCTCGTCGGCAACAGGCAACCATGCTTGTTCTCGCCTCATCTCTAGCAAGCGACCATGCCTCGTCGCCAGCAGGCGACCATGCCTCGTCGCCAGCAGGCGACCATGCCTCGTCGCCAGCAGGCCGACCATGCCTCGTCGCCAGCAGGCGACCATGCTTTTTCTTCGCCTCGTCGTTAGAAGGCAACCACACTTCCTTTCTCGGCTCGTCGCCATCTGGCGACCACGAAGTCTCCTCCCTGCTCCTCGTTGCCAGCAGGCGACCACGACATCTCCTCTCTGCTCCTCATTGCCAGCATGCAACCATGACGAAGCCGTACTCCCTCTCCACGTCGCCAATAGGCGAACACATCCCCTTCCACCCTTATCTCCAGCAGGTGACCATGCTTCTTTCTTGCCTCGTCGCCAACAGGCGACCACACTTCTTCTTCTCCTTGTTGCCAGCAGGCGACCACAACGTCTCCTCTATGCTCCTCATCTTCGGCAGGCGACCACGACGTCTTCTCTCAAATTCTCGTCGCCAGCAGGCAACTACGACGTCTCCTCTCATCTCCTCATTGGCTGCAGACGACCACGAGGCCTCCACTCGTCTCACCCTCATAGCTCATCCCTTCGAGTCTTGACCGAACTGTCTCTTGTTTCATCTCGATTTGATTTGCCGTTGATATTTGACGATAAAATTAGAAAAGACATGTTTTCACGTAAAAATTCAAACAAGTCATATAAAACGATAACGGTTAACTCAAAAATCATTGTTATCTTTATTATACAATTGGTTTTTACTATATGATGGAACCAACGGTATGGAAACCAGCATCGAATGGAAGGTGATTTCTCAGAAAGAAATTATAAAAATATTTTAAGTCAAAAAAGGGCCGGAGAAGATCTAAAACAAGGCAAGATCCCACTTCAAATTTAGACGAGAATGAGCCTAAACTAAAATGATGGTTTAATTGATTTTCAAAGAATATAAATGGAAAAGAAGATAAATGTCAAGTTTCCAGGATAATCATGAAGATTGAGAAGATAACAAATATTTCGCAAAGTGATAAACTCAAATCCAGGGGCATAAAAGGAATGATGACCGACCTAGAAAGCATGTATAAGAAGAGCCAAGTCGAGGATAAAAGGGGATCCGAAAATTAGATCTTAGGAAATTTTGTGTTAGAATTAGGAGAACTTAAGACTTAGGCTGCTAGACTAGCGATTCAATATGTAGAAACGTTTCATTGAAAAATTTCCTTTCGTCTTATTTTTGGTGAAACTGTGTAAACTATACTTCATATTAATCAATAAAATGGTTTTGTGCAATCTCTTACGATATTGTGTTACTTGTCTCTTTTTCTTATCCGTGTGTTTACGCAGAGAATCCGGATCCTCAAGCAAACACTTTCCTCCATTAACTAAAATTGACAGTACAAATTTTGGTTCCCACTTTTTGGCACTAGAAGGAGGGGGGGGGGGGGTCGGATTCTCTAACTCCAAATCACCGAACAGACAAAATACAATATGTATGATAAAGCAGGCAATGACATCATATCCTTAAAAACATGGCAATATCCAATCTGGATAAACCCCGGAACGATCTTCAGGTCACTGAACTGACAATCGGAGATATCGACGTCGCAAGAATATTAGTCGAGACAGGAAGATCAGCTGATATCATCTTCAAAAAAGGACCCTCGAGAGAATGAAAGTCGAATTATCTGAAATCACAGAAAGTTCGAGCCCAATAGTTGGATTCTTATGAGAAACTACTATGACACTCAGCTTAATTAACCTGCGGTTAAAGCTAGGAGCAATACCACAGTAGTGGAATTTGTGGTCATTGATCGTCCTAGATCAAACAATGCAATCATGGGCACTCCTTGGCTAAAATACATGCAAGCTATTCCGTGAACATACCACCTATGCCTTAATTTTCCAACTCCATAAGGAATCTAAACAATCTGAAGAGATCGGAAAGTATCACAAATTTGTTTTGCTGCATAATTAAAACGAAAATATTCACAGCGGAAACTTCTTTATAAAAGAGAAGGAAGTCGATTTCCGACGAAAGCACCCCAAAACAAGACAAAACGAAAATATTTTGGCAAGTGTGGAAAGCTGAGGCCTTAAAAAGAAAAACGCGAACTGTCTTGCAAACATGTGAATTTGGTATGCCTCGACAATGAATTACCTGAGCGCTAATCTCCATGAACCGTTGAAAATGGAACTCATAACCTACCTAAAGGAGAACCTTCACATGTTCGCTTGGGCCATAGAGGATATGCCAGGTATTGACATCAACATAACACCTCACAAACTAGATGTTAACCCAACTTTAAAACCAGTCAAACAAAAGAGACGAAAGTTAGGACCATGACGTGTCACTGCATTCAATGATGAAGTCGAGAGTCTCTTAAAAGTCAGATCGGTAACAGAAATCAGGTATCCCGACTGGCTTGCTAACCCTGTGGTGGTCAAAATAAAAAACGGAAAGTGGCGGATCTGCGTTGATTTTAACCAATCTCATCAAAGCATATCTGAAATTTAGCTTCCCTTTGCCGCATATCTACCTTCTAGTCGAAGCAACAGCAGGAAAAAATCTCCTATCATTCATGGACCCTTTCTCCAAGAACAATCAGATCATGATGAACCCGGACGACTAAGAGAAAACAGCTTTCATCACTTATCGGCGATACTTATTGTGACAAGGTGATGTCATTTGGGCTCAAGAATTCAGGTGCGACCCATCAATGACTCGTAAATCATATGTTTTCCAAGCAGCTCGAAAACCATGGAAGTTTACATCAATGATATGCTTGTATAATCTCTCAAAAGAATACGAACACGTCGACCATTTACGAGAATGTTTCAAGAAGTTGAAAGTACACAATCTGAAACTGAACCCGACCAAATTTCGGTTCACCTTATTATCAGGCAAATTCCTTTGTTCCCTCGTCACATACCAAGGAATTAAGGCTAACCCAAAGCAGATCAACGCACTAACCAAAATGGCTTCCCCAGAAAATAAACGAGAAGTGTAAAGGCTAACCGGAAAGAGTCGCGACACTCAGTCGCTTCATCTCGACTCGATGGATAAGTGCTTACATTTCTCTGACACCCTGAGAGGAAACAAGAAATTCATACGGTCCAAGGAGTGCAAAAAAGCTTTCAAACAAGTGAAGGATTGTCTGACGACCCCTCCGGTATCTCGCGAACCCATTTAGGGAGAACGCTTATTCCTCTATATTTCGGTATCCACAACAACGGTAAACGGTGTTCTAATCTGGGAAGAACGCAGCAAACAAAACCAATTTTTTAAGTAAGTAAACTTTGACAGATGCTAAGACACGATTTCCACCTATGGAGAAGCTGGCACTTGCTGTCGTAATATCAACTCGAAAGCTAAGACATATTTCCAGTCACACAGAATTGTAATCCTCACAACATTCCCGCTTTGAACGTTTTTTCATAGCCCAGTCAATCGGGAAGACTACCAAAATGGGCGGTCAAGCTGAGCGAATACAATATCGAATATCGAACAAGAACTTTCGAAAAATCACAAGTACTCGCGATCTCTTGGTAGAACTCCCAACGGTGGGCACGACAAATCAAGAACCAAACTTGACCTGGAAATTTCACGTCGACAGATCTTCGCACAAACAAGGTTCATGAATCGGAGTTTCGCTCACATCACCGATTGGAGAAGTGTTGGAACAGCCATTCTGACTAATTTTTGCATGCTTCAAATAGTGAACCCGAATACGAAGCATTTATTGATGGACCACGATTGGCTCACGGGCTCAAGATACGCAACTCCACACCTATTGTGATCATCAACTTGTCGCAAAGCAATTCAGCGGCGAGTATGAATCCATAGACGAAAGGATGGACTCATACCTAAAACTCCTCCATGATATCCCGAGAATTTTGATCAATTTTCTCTCACACAAATCCGCGGCGTGGAAATACACAGGCCAACGCTTTAGCGTCCCTAGCGTGAATCTCAGATCCAGACCTTAAACGGGTAATTCCGGTGGAGTTTAAAGAACACCTGAGCAATGAACCGCAATCGTCACAAACTTACACAATTTGCAAGACGAAGACGTCGGCGATGTCGACATCCAACCTGAAAAAAAAATTCGGAACAATCTGAGTACGGCTGCAATAAGCATTTTTGGAAATGATCGCGAGCATACATCACGAAGGAATGCTCCCTGCAGAGAAAGGGCAGCCCAAAAAATCAAAAACTCAGACCACACGATACGTCCTAGTAGACGGAGAAATCTTAAATGAAGATTCTCCAGATCACTTATAACATGCGTGGAGGGAGACAAAGCGCAAAAAAGTCATGGAAGAGGTCACACTCTAGGTCTTGCGGAAATCACTTCCGGCGGAAGATCCCTCGCAATAAAAATAAGACGCTGTGGCTACTATTGGCAACGATGATTAAAGATTGCAAGAAATTCGCACGAAAATGCAAAAAATGCCAGAGACATGCGCCAAAATCCATCAACCCCGCAGAGGTTCCCTCATCTATTTTGGCACCATAACCATTCATGGGATGGTCAATGGATATATTTGGCCACATGCATAATCTAAACAGAAACACTTCCTGCTAGTCTTAACAGATTGCTTTTTGGAATGGGTCGAAGCAAATTCATACGCAAACATTAAAGATGCACAAGTCAAATCTTCGTATGGAGAAATATTATCTGCATACATGGAGCCCCGTACGTGATCGTAACAGACAGCGGATCTCAGTTCATCTTAACCAGATTCGAGATATTTTGAAAAAAATAGAAGATACGATTGACCAAATAACCTCCCAAATATCCGCAAGGCAACGACCAGGTTGAAACTATTAACAAAACCATCTTAGATGGACTTAAGAAACGAAAAGACGCCAAAAGAGTAGATGGGCAAAAGAACTCGAAGGAGTCATGTGCTCCCATCAAATGACTCCATGACGAGCAACGGGAAGAGACCCCTTTAGCCCTCGTATATGGGTTAGAGTGCATGATTCCGGTGGAAGTTAAATTCCCCAGAATACGAAGGAGACTACTCTCGGAACGAGATGACTTGAAACAATCTGATGCTACTAGAAGACCTCGACCTCATCAACGAGCGTCGAGATCAGGCACTCATACCAACTCAAAACCATCAACAGGCGGCCAAAAAGTACTACAACTCAAACGTACTTAGCCGCAGGTTCAAGAAAACGCGATCTAGTCCTACGCAAAGTTTTCCAAGACACCACCGAACGAATTGTGGGAAAACTCGGAGAAAAAATGGGAAGGACCGTACAAAGTCATAAAAGTGGTTCGACCAGGAGCGTACGAAATCTACAACATGCCAGATGTCAAGCTTCCAAGAACTTAGAACACAATGCACCTCAAAAATTCTATCACTAAGCAATCACATCACAACAAACTGAAATTACGAGACACCTTGATCCTTGAAAGGGGTACGTAGGCAACTCGTCACAAGACGTTTCAGTTTTTCCCCTTTGCAAAAGAGGAGAGGGGAGTGGTACGTATACATATACTCATATACTCCCACATTTTAAATATCCATGCTCTTATAATCGATATTTTTAAACAAAAATCAGCAATACAGAAAACACGGTCCAACTTCAAAGTCTCTCGCTAATCTCTTATCTCTTTAACACATTCAATATCTAAAAATACTTAACGGCTACCAACAGCTGTCCACGAATCGCTTATTTTTCGCCCGAGTAATAACCAATCATCGTATAACCCGAAAGCATATATCATACGAAAAAAATTCATAGACAAATCTAACAAACCACTAATAAACTTATTAAGCCCACGAACATTTCAAAAACGAATTGAAGGATTGTTTTATCTTCCGAGATGTCGCAAACTCCTGAAGGATCATTTTTCGAATAAAAAAGTATCTTCCTTGAGGAAATCTCCATCTTAGAAAATCAAACAGTCATACGCACTAACATCTTCTCAAACACCTATCCTTCACGAAGGCTCAAACTCAAAACGGTAACACCTACCGTTCTGTTTGTTGCTGATCACAACGAAAAATCTCCAACGTCCTAAACAGACTTAGCCATCTCCCCCCCCCCCCCCCCCCACATCCGACACAAGAATAATAGCGCTATAAAAGAAATCCAAAATATTGGTCAACACTTCCATACGACTTCAAAATTTTCTTTGGAGAGATGCTCGGTTCCCGATCAGTGCAAGTCATATAAGCCAAGAACTTTTTGCTGATTTCAATATTGAGACATAATCAGGTCGAAACCGCAATGGGTGATGTACACCAAAACAGTCATCACAAACTCTAAACCAAAAGTAAGCTTAGGTCTCGCCCTAAACCCAACACACTGTTCTCACACATCTTAAGGCATAGTTAATAAACCGATACGAGATTCCAAAATATGTCTCTTCATTTATATTTGTACGTTCATGAGACTCCACAAACTAAAAATCATCGAGTATTCTCATCTTAGGCAAACAACGAATGTAGTGATCCACTAAGAGCTATAAATGAGATGACAACTCATATTCTTTCCTTCTACATCCGCATAAAGGTAAACACAATTCATCAAAAAGAAGCCGCAGAGCGCAGGGATTCAAAGCCATACAAGAACAGTCCCGAAACAAAAATATTGCCAAACTTGGTCAAAAAACACAAACTAAAACATAAAAATAAAACATCTCGGATGAGAAAACAAAATCCTCACCCATTAGCTCATCAGGGTTCAGGGCCGCATCATCTCCGCCTTCCTCAAACACGTCATGAGGTTCGACACCCATGGTTCTTGCTCCTTGGGGTCACCGGAAAGCGTTGGAAAAATACAGTCGGATTTCAGTCCAATAAAGATCAAGTCAAAGTATCCCTCAATGGCAGCCAAACTCTTCTTTGCGAGAAGACAGTGGGAGTCTTTGGTCTGCAGAGACGGGACCTCTCCACCCCCAAACAGCTTAATATCATTCATCCCTCACTCAACGACCACCAAGGCTAGGCCCCTGCTGCGAACATCCATCAGGGTGTCGAGAGAGCTTTCAATTCTTGTCAAAAGAGTCTGAAACTCAGTGCATAGAGCTCCCTTCACCTTGGCCTTAGCCTCTTCAATCCACAATTTTTCGAGCCTCCTTTGCTTTAAATCTGATGCTGCAGGCGCCGCACCTCCAAAGCCTTAGTCTTCTTATTTTTGCTTCGCCCTAAAGAAAAGAGCTTGCAGTCTTCCCGAGATCCCTCTTGAGGTCGCCAATTCGATTTTCCAACTGTGACCACCTCGAGGGAATGAGCACACTCGATAACCTTCAACTTCGCCTCAAACTGCAACAACTTTGTCCTGCGACACAACAAGCTCTTTTGTAACTCATTCAACATCAGACCCGCATTTGTTAATCAACCCATCGATCATAGACATGAACTGAAGAAAAGAGATCCTTAAAAAAACCCCAAATCAGAAGCCCCTAGAGGTGAATGCCCGATCTCAACACCTTTGACGCATCTTCTCTTCTTAGCCGCATCGGGATTGGCACAAGGCCTCTTGGACTTTCGGCGTAACACTAGGAGTGGCGACGGGAGCCTGCAGTAAAAAAAAACTCTCTCTTGACTGGATGAGGAGACATTGATTAGGAGCTTGCTTGGTTTCCACAACAGGGATCAGAGTCGTAGACGAGCCCGGCGGCTGTGCCACAGCCTCGGCCGAATGCATATGTGAATTATCCTCTTTATCATCAGAAACAACCTCATGGGGATGTGGTAACTCGGCCATAGGAGTCAAGGCATGGTTGGGGAAGGAGAGTTCGCCGGATCAACGTGAGAGGAAATCTCCATCTCAGCATCACGACAATTTAACTCGTCCGGAAAAGAGAGAAACTCAGCCACAAGAGTTGGAACAATACCAGGAACGGGAGAACTCAACAAACTCGCACGAAGGGCATTGCCCATCTCAGCGTCATGGCTTCTTTGTTCTCGCGAGAGAAGCCATCTTAGTTTAGAGAATCTCTCGAGATAATAAAAGTAGAGAGAAGTTGAAAAGATGAAAAGTGTGGAGATAATGAAGAATGATGGTTCAATACTTATAGGAATGAAAAGATCTCCACAATAAAATAATAGAAAAAAAAAATCAAGAAAAGGAAAAATTGCTTTCTGGCCGTATATTCCAATTAAACGTGTATCACTAGCTCGCAAGAATCACGCTCAAAACGTACGAGTCAGGAAGCTAACTGTTAAGGTTAAAATCGATAATATTGAAATGAACGTCCAAGATTGCTATGTTATCCTTTAAGAACTTGTTTTGAAATAACTTCAGAAAAATCTAAGGGATAAGCTTCAGAGCCAACAAGAAGTACACGAGGATATGAACATCACGGAGAGGCTGAGACCATGCTCTCTCGTCCACATCACCATGAGGTGACAAAGTTGTACTCCCCTCTCCACGTCGCCATTAGGCAACCACATCCCCTTCCACGCCTCTTCCCCAGCAAGCGACCACAATTCTTCCTCGCCTTGTCGCCAGCAGAAGAACACCCTTCTTCCTCTCCTCATTTATAGCAGACAACCACGCTTCTTCCTCGCCTTGACGTCGGCATGCGACCACAACGTCTCCTCTCTTCTCCTCATCGCCATAAGGCGACCAGAAGTCTCCTCTTTGCTCCTCGTTTCCAGCATGTGACTACGACGTCTCTTCTCTGCTCCTCGTTGTCAGAAGGCGACCACGACCAAGCCGTACTCCCTATCCACATCGCCATTAGGCGACCACATCCCCTTTCATGCCCCATTTCCTAGGAGGCGACCATGCTTCTCCTCGCCTCATAATCAGCAGGCGACCATGCCTCATCGCCAGCATGCGACCATGCCTTATCGCCAGCATGCAACCATGCCTCATCGCCAGCAGGCGACCACGCTTCTTTCTCGCCTCATCGCCAGCAACCAACCACGCTTCTTCCTCGTCTCGTTGCCAGAAGACGACCACAACGTCTCCTCTCTACTCCTCGTTGCCAGCAGGTAAGCCACGACGTCTCCTCTCTGCTCCTCGTCGCCAGCAGGTGGCCACGACGTCTCCTCTATGCTCCTCATCTCCAGCAAGAAGCCACAACGCCTCCTCTCTACTCTTTGTCGCTAGCAGGAAACCACGACGCCTCCACTCGTTTCACCCTCAAATCTCGTCCCTTCGAGTCTTGACCAAAAATTTTCTTGTTTCGTCTCGATTGTAGTTACCGTTGAAATTTTACAATAAAATTAGGAAAGACGTGTTTTCTCGTAACAGTTCAAATCAACCGTAAAAACGATAATGGTTAACTCGATACCAACTGTTATATCGACTATTAGGATTGGTTTTTACTATCTCATGGAACCAATGTATGGGCACCAGATCGTATGGAAGGTGATTTCTTCCGAAACAAATCGTAAAAATGTTTAAGTCAAAAAACCAGCCCAGAGAAGGTCTAAAACGCGACAAAAGCCCCACTTACAATTTTAGACGAGAATGAGCCTAAACTACAATGACGTTTTAGTTGATTTTCGTAGAAGATGAATGGAAACGAAGATAAATGTTAATTTCAAGGAATAATCATGAAGATCTAAAAGATAAAGAAGATTTCCGCAAAGAGATAGACTCGAAACATGGGGCATAAAAGAAAGACGACCGACTGGAAGACATATATAGGAAGATCCAACTTGAGGACAAAAGGGGATTCG
This sequence comes from Moricandia arvensis, assembly GCA_905132765.1. NCBI lineage: Eukaryota > Viridiplantae > Streptophyta > Magnoliopsida > Brassicales > Brassicaceae > Moricandia > Moricandia arvensis. The sequence continues at coordinate 12,209 of CAJHQP010002515.1, forward strand.
AAAAATTAGACCTTAGGAAATTGCTGTTAGCTTTTTGAAGAACTTAGGACTTAGGTTGCTAGACTAGCGAGTTCAATACTGTAGAACACGTTTTATTGATTTGTTCTCTTGTTCTCCATGTTGAAAGAATTTAAGTCCATCATGTTTTCCGGTGAAACTATGTAAACTATTCTTCATATTAATCAATAAACCGCTTCTATTGCAATAAAACCACCCCACCATCGCCGGGTGGTTTCCCAAGGCCGATGGTGGGCTGCTGAAGGCTTGGGATCAGTCTGTGGGCTAGGGAACTTGGTCTAGGCCCAAGTTTAGTCCTGCTAAAGAAGCGGTTGGAGGCAGTTTGGTGCCGAATGGGTGTGAGTGGGACAAGGCACATTTTCCTGGACCAAAGGAACCTTTTCGCCAAGGAGAAGTTGGCCATCATTTCTCAATAAATATAAGGCCTTGGGTCAATTTTGGGCATCACTTTCCTTAGGGAAAACTTTCTTACAACCGAGAGACAGAAATACAAGGAGAGAGAGTTTATCGGCCAAGACCAAGTCTGATTGTGGTGGTAGTTCATCTTGGTGAGTTATTGTGGGAAGGAGATTGGTTCATAATGGAGACCAAAGGCAGGGAGAAAGATGTGGGCATGCCTTGAGCGCATGGCCAAGTTGAGTAGTGTAATCGGTTGGTACTCGCCTAGGACCATCAGCCATTTTTCGTTTAGTTCCTTGGCCGTGTGTTGATTGGATCACATCCATCCTTTCTTATTGCTTCATCACCATTCTTGTCGTCTTATAAGTGATCAGGTTTGACTTGCCTTAAGTCGGTTATGATGGGTTAAGGTTTAGGCCAAACCAGACAATGGTCCTTGGCCTTCGGGCCAGACCAATAGAAGGTCCAATTGTACCCGGTTTTGGATCGTGTGGTTAGATTGAACCTTGGTAAATCTGATCATGTCTATTCTAGGAAGTTGTCTTTGATAGTGATTTAAGAATAGCCGAGTATTATATGATATAAATGATAGGGGTTTATGAATGGAATAGGTAAATCGAACCATGCATATTTAGACTTGTTAACTAGGTTATTGGATTTATAGATATATGATGATGTGTGTGTGGTTTCAGGATCTTAGATGGATTGTGGTAAGGCTAAGGAGTCGTGAAGACTCAATCCGTGTGAAAAATGTATTGTGTATGGGTAGATCAGTTAGGAACTGAACTTGTGATAGCCTATTCAACTTGAACCTTTTTATTGAATCTAATTTCATGATTTATACAATACCGATTTACTTTAGTCTTATTATCAATGTTGGTCGCATGTGGTTACATATATATGAACCTCATATAATCATAAATGACTTAGTATATACTAGCTTTAAATTGGAAAAATGGTTGACTGATTTTAGAAATAAGGCCACTGGTCTTCTTGGGCTTAGGAACCCCGGAATCAGGTCTTACACTACCCACGGGCAGGAACACACCATGCTCACTGAAGCACATAAACTAGTCTACCATCTGGTTCGGCCATGTGCCCTTCAAACGACATGACTCCTACCAACTACAGAGCCACGTGCTCACAAGGCCATGTGCCAACTAGGCTATGTGCCCATCTAGGCTACGCTCCTCCAAATATATGAACTACAAATTGCTTGATCTCCATTGAATGGTACGTAGGGAATCCCCACTGAAGGATGCAGATATATATCCAAACATCTTCCATGGTTCCTCGCTTAAACATCCAAACAACACCTCTAGAAGCAAGAACCATCACCTGGAGCAGGAAGACCGTGCAGTCATCACTATTGAAAGGAAGCTCCTGTCATACGATCTATCTACCATGCTTATATTAAGACAACTAATGAAGTATACTGGCCCATAACCATATGGCAGTAGACTAAAGACAAGATCTCCTAGTTCACCAACAACTAGAGAAGGAGAAATCAACACAACGAGTCGTCTCCTTCTTCCTATCATTCCATATAGCTGAGAACAAATCACTTAAATACCCTAGTAAGAGCTATTAAGACATGATGGATCTCCAGAAGGCAACAGTCAAACTGCCTCAACCGAATTTACATCAAATTATCGTCGGGCTCTACTCAACCAAGAGTACATCAAGGTATTCTCTAATTTCTTTACTTTTGCTTTTTCTTAGTTACGTTGTTTGGTAGATAGGTTGCTGGTGATGAAAGTGACCTTTGATAAGATGATAAGATTGATTGAATAGGATAACAGATTGAGCTAGAATGCTTCATGTTGATGTAGTGAACTATTATAGGATGGATTATATGCTTCTGATATTATGATTCTTAGATCTTGTCAGGGATCGTTCTTAACTAATGCTGATCACTTGTTCTGTCTTCCAGTGTGGGCAGACAAGTAAATGTACCATTTATGGTTTTAAAAGTGTTTAGTACAAAGACCCCATCCCTTCTCAGTATGTCCATGTGTCATTGAAGAGAATCCTGGATCTGGATATGCACATAACTGGCTTGGAGAGTACACTGAAGAAGTGAAGGCTGATCTCAATGCCTTCAAGGCAAACTTCAAGCACAAGATGGCAAGGACCATTCTCAATACGATTTTGCAAGCTCTCCAGCCTCAACCTTCTGCTCCTGCTACAACTTCACCAACAACAATGCATGTACCTAAAACTCATGGTCAGCCTCAAGCTTCACGTGAAGCTCCTTCTCCACACCCAACCACAATGCAACAATCTGATTTGGATAGGTGATGTGCTAAGGAGCTTGAACAGACAGGTTGTTGTTGTTGTGCCATGACTTAAAACTCATCTTTTGTATTTTGGTATTTTGTATTTTGTTGTCTTGAACAACGCATGCATGTATAGCATAATATGTATTTTGTATTCTATTTTGGTTGCAATTTCGGTTTTAAAAAGAAAACAATTATTAATATATACTATCAGTTTCGTTTATTTATTCTTTAAGAAAAAATTTCTTGTCCAAAATCACATATACATCATGGCAATTTATACCAACATATACATGAAAGACAACGTATCAATTTTGTGGCTAAATAACCACGAAAAAAAACGTACCAAAACGTGGCTAAAATACTCACGAATAGTTTCGTGTCTATTTCGTAACTACTTATTAGCCACTATAAATTTGTGACAAAAAATGGCAATGTGTAGTTGTGAGATAATGGGCTTTAACTGCTTCTATGATCCAATTTCCTTCTCCGCAACAAAACCAAAGATAATGTAGGATTAGGAGATGTTAAACATAATTCTATAGGAATCAGGAACTTATTAAGGGTTATATATATGTGTCGTGTTATATTGGGGTGTGGTGGAACGAGAAAAATCAGTTGTGATACTTAATATAATAGGCTAAGGTGTTGCTTATAAGTTTGTTATCATAATCAATCATATGAGTTTAAAAGAAGAAAGATTCAAAGGTTATAAGCAACCATAGTTAAGGTTCATTCCTAACAAGTGGTATCAGAGCAATCCAGGTTTCTTTGTTGCTAAGGTAGCTTAAACGGAATGGCTACAACAAGAATTAATGTCGATAGGTTCGACGGCACAAGAGATTTCTCACTATTGAAGGTCCGTATGATGGCTCACTTCGGTGTCCTAGGGATCAAGGACATTCTAACGGATGAGAAGCTTCTATTAGATCCACCAGTTTCAAAACAAGAGGGATGTTTTGCAAGGTACTGAGAAGGAGGCTACAGATTCTGTCCCAGTTATTGATCCAGTCAAACTCGAAAATCAGAGAAAGCAAAATATCTCATTGTCGTAAACGTTGGAAACCAAGTACTAAGAAAAATAAGCCACTGTGACACAGCTGCTTCGATGTGGGCTGCCCTAAACACTCTATACACAGAGACGAGTCTACCAAATTGTATCTACTTGCAGCACAAATTCTATACGTTCAAGATGAACGATTCAAAGAGTATAGACGCAAACGTGGATGATTTCTTAAAATTAGTAGCATACTTGAGTAACTTGAATGTGGAGGTTGATGAAGAAGTTCAAGCTATATTACTACTTAACTCGATGCCTCAACGATATGATCAACTCAAAGAAACACTCAAATATGGGAGAGACACACTCAAGATCAACGAAGTAACTGGGGCTGCACGATCTAAGGAGCGAGAATTATTAGAGAATGGAAAAATCTCTAGAACTCAAGATGAGGGATTATACGTTGAAGATAGAGGAAGACCATCAAATCGTTTCAACAAAGAAGGAAACAAAATTTGGAAGGCAGATCGAAGAGTAGGTTTGGGAGATCGAAGTCTAGACCAAAATATGAAAGGAATAACAAAGGGTATTTTATATGTGGAAAGGAAGGACACTGGAAGCGAGAATGCCCACAAAGAAAAACATACAAAACAGCAATCTGGTTGCAGAACCAAAGCAACCCTTAGTGCTAACCGTAAGCGCTAATGACACGCGAGATGAATGGGTGATGGACTCAGGATGTTCCTTCCATATCACACCTAATAAAGACGTATTATTTGACCTAGAGGAATGTGAAGGAAGCAGAGTCCTAATGGCAAAAAACACACATTGTGATGTCAAGGGTATTGGTAAAATAAGGATCATTAAACCCGATGGGACTATGGTAGTACTCACGAACGTGAGATACGTGCCAAACATGAGTCAAAATTTGATATCCTATGGAATGCTCAAAGATCAGGATGCCAATACGAAGGAAAAGACTTTATGATTAGATTTTATAAGGATGGCAAGGAGGTTATCTCAAGAAAGTTCAACGAGGGACTTTATTATCTGCAAGGAACTGTATCTAAAGCAGAAGCAAATGTATCAAGGGCAGAGACGGATAAAACGGCTATATGGCACTCCAGGTTATGTCACATAAATTTAAAGAGCTTGAATGTACTGGTTGAAAGAGGGCTCATACCGAATAAAGAAGTAGATAAATTGAAGTTCTGTGAAACGTGTGTTTTAGGAAAATCTCATAAGCAAAATTTCCAAACTGCTAAACACACCACTAAGGAAATCCTTGAGTATATACACTCGGATCTGTGGGGAGCTCCTTCAACTCCCGAAAGTCTAGCTGGAAACAAATACTTTATTAGTTTCATAGATGATTATTCACGCAAGGTTTGGATATATTTCCTGAGAACTAAAGATGAAGCGTTTAGTAAATTCAAGGAATGGAAAGATGCTGTGGAAACTCAGACGAAGAAGAAAATAAGATGTTTACGAACAGATAATGGTCTCGAGTTCTGTAATCAGCTGTTTGATAAATTTTGCAGAGACTCAGGAAGGAAGAGACACAAGACATGCCCATATACTCCACAACAAAATGGGGTTTCAGAACGTATGACCGGACAATCATGGACAAGCTACGATGCATGCTAGTGGAGACAGGGTTAGGAAAAGAGTTTTGGGCAGAGGCGGCTTCAACTGCAGCATATGTGATAAATCGATCTCCAAATCTTCCATCGACTATGAATTACCAGAAGAACGATGGACGGGTAAAGTTGTGATCTAAGCAACCTTAAAATATTCGGCTTCTCGGCATACGTCCATAAGGTACAAGAAAAAAACAAGCCCAAGAGCGATAAAAGGAGTGTTTATGGGATATCCATTTGGAACTAAAGGCTATCGGTGTGGATACCTGAAACTGGTAAATGCGATACCAGTAGAAACGTAGTGTTTAATGAAGAAGAACTATATAAGCACACGATTCAAAATTAAAAAGAGGACAGCGAAAGCCTGGGGTTTACAAATGCGGAAAGGGATCCAAGTGAGTAACGTTTAAAGAAATTTAATAGAAGGTCCAACTCCACTAAAGGTCAAAGACCAGGACATATCGATACCAGGTTGAGCACCTATATTAAACGAGACATCCAGTGATTCAGGCGAAAGCATGCCATTGGACGAAGAAGAGATAGACTGAGGAAAAGAACAAGCACTGATGATTATATGCTGGCAAGGGACCGAGTTAGAAGACAAATAAAACCTCCATCAAGATTCGAAGATTCGGATTTTGTAGCATATGCATTGGCAGCAGCAAATGGGTTAGAAGTTGATGAACCTAAGACCTATATGGAAGCCATGACAAGTAAGAAACAAAGACAGTGGAAGAATGGAGCAAACGAAGAGATGGATTCACTTAAAAGAAATAATACGTGGACTCTAATTGAGAAACCAGAAAATGCAAAAGTTATAGGATGCAAGTGGATTTTCAAGCTCAAACCCGGGATACCAGGTATTGAAGAACCTAGGTACAAGGTACGATTGGTGGCACAAAGTTTTTCACAAAAGGAAGGGATTGATTATAATGAAGTGTTTTCTCCAATAGTAAAACATGTATCAATCCGTATAATGCTCTCAATCGTGGTCAATAACGACTACGATCTCGAGCAAATGGATGTAAAAACGGCCTTCTTACATGGGGATCTAGAAGAGAGGATTCTCATGAAGCAACCTGAGGGATTTATTAAGAAGGGAGATGAAGACAAAGTATGCTTACTTAAAAAATCTCTATATGGCCTTAAAAAATCCCCAAGACAGTGGAACCATAGATTTGATTTCTTATGAAGACTCAAAACTTCGAAAGAAGTAGAGAAGACCCATGTGTCTACATGAAGAATGTTAACACACCATAAGCAGTGTTCATACTCTTATATATCAAGAAGGAGATAAGGAAGAGATTAGGAAAATAAAAGACAATTTGAGTAAGGAGTTCGAAATGAAAGATTTGGGACATGCCTCAAGGATCTTAGGAATGGACATCATAAGGAATAGACTCAAAGAAGCTTAATATTGTCACAAGAAGGATATCTAAAAAGGTAATAGGGGTGTTCGGCATGACAGAAGCTAAGGCTGTAATAACTCCCACATCATCTCATTTAAAACTTAGGAGTCTCAGGCCAGAGCAAAAGGAAGAGGAAAACAAGATACATGGAGGAATTACCATACGCAAGCGTGGTGGGAAGCATCATGTATGCAATGGTAGGGTCAAAATTCACTAAAGGATCAAAATCAGCATTGAAGGATTTTGTGATTCTGATTATGCTACAGACCTTAACAAAGAAGATCAGTTACTGGATATGTGTTTCAGGTTTGGGGAAATACAGTAAGTTGGAAGTCTAGTTTACAGGATGTGGTAGCTCTCTCGACAATCGAAGCCGAATACATGGCTTTAACCTCGGCCGCGAAAGAAGCTTTGTGGCTAAGAAGGTTATGTAAAGAGCTAGGTTTTGTTCAAGAAAGTGTCAAGCTAAATTGTGATTCTCAAAGCGCTAAGCCCTAGCTAAGAACCATGTCATCACGAGAGAACTAAGCACGTCGACACTAAGTATCATTTTATCAGAGACGTAGTCGAAGATGGCAGTATTATCCTATCTAAGATCCATACGAGCAAGAACCCGGCAGATTTCCTAACTAAAGACGTACCTAGGCAAAAATTCGATCTCTGTTGTGAACTCCTTAAGGTAGGTTGAGAAAACCGACACGGCAGGTAACTTGGTTATCGATTCACCTCGCATAAGAAGAAGTAACAATGTTAGAGTACAAAAGGGTTACTTCTTATCGATAACAAGGAAAGTTAAATGGTCCATAGAAGTTACCTGCTAGTGAGGTGCGAGGAAGGACAAGATAATTAGTTCAAGGTGGAGCATATGGCTTAAGAGAACTACACCAAAATACACGACAACAATGGTTAAAGGAACGTCTTAAACAGCTTAAGTGTAAAATAGGAAGCTGAAGGGAGACGAGTACCGCGAAAATAACCGGAATCTCATAGTTACCAGACTAAAGGATCTACACGTGAAGGTAGTTGGCTGAAGGGATGAGCAAATTGAACATGCAACGAGCAAAGACCACCAGAGTAGCCTGAAAAGAAGATCGAAGAGCGTTATCAAAGGATTTCCTATCTAAACAAGTGGTAGCTCAAGAAAGAATCTAGGAAACACTTATCTGGAAAGATCTGCAGGATTCCGATAAGAGTTTTTTCAGCTAAAGCCCTCTTGTGAATTGAAAAGAATAAGTCGCGATATTCTTTCATAATCATAGGAGATGAGGCGATAGTTGATGAAGGGATTCGTTGGGTGATTCGTTAACTCAAAAGAGTCAATAGGAGCTCATGCAAGAAGGTGGAATAGATCGAAGACCCTTGATGAAGGATCTGCTCGAGTAAAGTGCCGCCGTCGATTGAAATCGCCATTAAAGGTTATCGCAAGCTTCCCGGGAGAGAAATGAGTCTGGAAGGTTCAGAGATATCAAAGGAGAGTGAGTTGAGGGAATCAGATAAAAGCCCAAGGTGGAGTTTGTGAGATAATGGGCTTTAACTGCTTCTCTGGCCCAACTTTCTTCTGGATCTGCAACAAAACCAAAGGTAATGTAGGATTAGGAGATGTTAAACACAATTCTATTGGAATCAGGAACTTATTAAGGGTTATATATATATATGTGTCGTGTTATATTGGGGTGTGGTGGAACGAGAAAAATCAGTTGTGATACTTAATATAATAGGCTAAGGTGTTGCTTATAAGTTTGTTATCATAATCAATCATACGAGTTTAAAAGAAAAAAGATTCAAAGGTTATAAAGCAACCATAGTTAAAGTTTATTCCTAACAGTAGTCACGAAAAGGTATAGATAATCGTGGCTTTCTTGCTACGATTAGTCACAAATTGAAAAGGTTACAAACGTATAGACATGATATTTTATTGTGGCTTTTCGTGACTACAGCTTCATAAAGCCACAAAATGTGGTCCTTAGCCACGGAATCTATCATGACTATGGCCTAATTTTTTACTAGTGTGGTTGATTTTAATCTGGACTAGTCATTACTCGATCCTTCAGATTGCTTTTGAGTATTCCATCGTACGGAAACTTTGAATTGTGGGAAACACTGCTGAATTGGATGTCGAGTTTAGTGATGGTAGTCAAATTATAGAGAACTCGATTTCCTTAATCCTCAGAGGTGGAGGTGGACACCGTGAAAGACGAGAGTAAGAAAGCATTTTGTTCCATTTTCTTTGTTGGAGAGTTTGAGTTTTTATCGAACGTGTCCGTCAAAGTGTAGGCATTCATCATCAAACTTTTTTTTTTTTTTTTGATTAACCTGGGGGTATTCCAGGCCCATGGAGAGGCCCAGACTAATCCCCAAGGGGAGGTGTAGCCCACGGATAGACCCTCTCTCCGGGTATTCAAATGGGCCCTAAACATGGGCTCATATCCGTGTAAGGTGACCAGGATAATTGTAACTTAGTTTCGCGCAGCAGGTGGATCGAACCTGAAACGTATTGGCGTCCCAGTCCCGTCTCCTTACCACTCGACCACAATCACCCGGTCTCATCAAACTTTTTCACTGATAATAAAAGGAGAATAATGAATTCCGTAGATGAATTTGTAGTCGATACTGAATACTTTTAGTTTATTGAGTTTATGGATAAATTTAGAAAAATGAAAAGATGTCAAAAACTAAGACAAAAATGATAAATGAAAAAGAGAAAATAACTTATATTTGACGAGTACTTCGTAGCATATATATTTGGAACTTTATCAACAAAAAGTGTGCCAAAGCGAGAGTATTCTGTGCACTTGGTAAATAAAAATGGGAACATTAGATTTTTTACCCCTACAACTTAAGAGAGAAGCTTCAAAGCTTTAATGTCCATGTTTTATTATTAGTTTTAAAATTAATCTATACTATTAAATAAAATTATATTAGTTAGATCTTCTCTTAGAATTGATAAATATATTTCCTTCAAACTAATAATATAAAATATGTTTAAATACCTTAGTCATAATATCTTTTGATATTTTTTATTTTAAATTAATATATATATATATATATATATATTAAAAAATCTAACAAACTTGGTGAAAAACAATTTTAACAAGATCTCAATTTCAAAATTTAGGCAAATATTTTCACTAATTTCATAATTAATAATAACTAGCCTTTGACCCGCGCGCCCGCACGGATGTTATTTTTGTAAATGTCTAATATTTTAAGCAATTTGTTTGATATAATTGTATATATGATATAATTTAAGCGATTCGAGTTCTTTATCCTCTTCGAAAAATGGATATTCATGGATCATGATAATAATTTTACGGATTCGATTGATCCAATTATAAATTCGGATAGCAAAATTTAAGTCTTGATATTCAGATCCAAATATTAAATATTTAAATTTAATTATAGTTATCTATGTATATTATATATTTTTATATAAAATAACTAAAATTTTTAATTTTATTAAATTTTAATGATTCTTAAGCTTTTTAAATGATAATTTTAAATAGACTAAATAGATGGTTAATAGTTAGTTTTTAATTTATTTTAAATTAAAAACAGGTTCGAATGTCTGCGTGTATTTAGATTTAGTATGAATATTCTAACCCCAAATATCTGAATCCGGATAACAATTTTACGAATCCGACAAATGCATATACGAATACGTATATCCTAGAATACCCTAGATATTTGATCTGTCCTAGACCTAATTGTATATATGTATTTATATGGTGATTAATTTTTTTAATTTATAAATTACATTAGTTATTCTTATTAGATATATATCTTACAAATGATAATACATTGTATTTGTTTGTATATATAACCATTTATAATAAATATTAGTATGTATTTTAGTCATTAACTTTTTTATGGAAAGTTACATGATTTTGCTATTGTAAATGAATAAGTTCATATTATAAGAAAAAATATTAACATTATTATCTATTTTATAGTTCAAATATAGTTGGTAGCTTATATGAATGTGAATAAAAATAAAACTAATTTAATGCTATATATATGTATAATTTTGTTTTTATTATAAATTTTTGAATAATACATATTCACTTTTTTATGAAGTATTCAATTCTAATGACAAAGATTGTTAATGGACTTAGCCCAAATTTATTTTTTTTCTTATTAAAAATTAGTGTTTGGATGGAGAGATAATATCAGTGGCATTCAATGGTAATTATTTAACAAATATTAGGGTTAAGTACTAAATGTACTTCAATTTTAATAGTTTAGATATATTATTATACATTAATATATATATATCTATATATTGTTCATTAAATTCGAAATAAAAATTTATCATATTTTTCTTCATTTATTATCTTATTCTATCATATGAAAAATAATTATACTAAAATGAATTTGATAAAATTATATTAAACTGATATATTTTTATTTTTATTTTCAAAAATATAAATATATATGTTACAAATATAATATATTAGCAAAACAGGTTAACACAGTATATTATATTATATACGTATAAAAATTAAATATTTTAAACTTTTATATATATCCAACATAAAAATAAATAAAAATGCTAAAAAGTAATCTACCAATTTTAAGTGAAGGTAAGAAAACATATTTTTTTTAAAACATATGTTGTTTTATGTATATAGTGATTCGTTGAATAATTAAATGCAATTCCAATAAGATAAATATATAATAAGAAGCAAAAATACATGTGATGATTTAAAATTTGATTAATTACGATATGTAATCAATAAAGTTATTGTATTGCAAATATTTTATATAATCTTTTAAGATATGATTAAATTAAAAGTATATGTTACTAATAATGTACTCTAAATATCAATAAATATATAAATAAAATTAAATATCTGCGCAGTTGCACAGATCAAAATCTACTTAATTTTAATATAAGAAATACATAAATTACTTTTCTTTAGCTCTAATGTCTCTGTGTTTAATGATATACAACCATATCAGCTTCATTTATGTTCTATCATTTTTTTTCTCTTTCTCTATGTAACTTCTTCTCTTTTCTTCTTTTCGCTATCTCTCTTTCTATTCTCTAAGATCCGTATATCTCTTTCTCTTTCTTTATTCTCCTACTTCGATTTTTTTTCTATCTTTACTCTTTAAGTTTTCTTTTTCTTTTTGCGTTGGAGGTAATAAACTCTATCGGTGATGAAAACCATCATCAACAACTCCGGAGGTGGTAGAAACGACATGAGAAACCGTCGAAGGTGATGGAGTAGCATCAATTGTGATTTCTTCCCTCTCGCGCTTCAAAACGACGATGGCACAACCTTAATTGATAAAGATTTCTCGGATTTTCTTCGATTTAGGATTATTTTTGGATGATTTTCCATTTGGTAATGTTGAAGAGAATTATGAGTTACCTTTGGCAAAGACTTTCTTGTTCTGAATCTTTTTATGATTTAGGGTTGTTTTAAAAAAAATTTGAGTTGCTTTGATTTTATGGTTGTTCTTGTTCTTTATCTTCAGATATGAATTCAGATAACTCGGCATTACTAACTTATTCGAACTCGGTACAACTAATTCAATAGTACTTAATAGTTTCCAGTATGAACATATTTTTATGTCTTAAAACATATTTTCTTATAATTGTTTAATTAAAATTATATCAATCAAATTTTTTTATTTAATTCATCTATTAATATAAACAGATGAATTAAAATTATTATATGGTAAGTCATTTATTATATGTTAATTCATTTAAAACTATTATGTGACAAATCATTTAAAATTATATTAACCAAAAAAAGACTTTTCCTAGAGTTAATACTCTATTAATATATTTTATATACATTTTATTACAATGAAGTTAGCATGCTTATTTTTAATATGAAAAAAAGAAAGGAGACATAAATAAAAGCACAAGGAAAATAATAAAATATCATTGTTGTGTTGTTGGTTCATTTATATTCTTATGATTTAATTTTTATTTGTTTGTCGAGATAATGTATTTTTTGTGTTACTACAATGTGAAATAATTAGTTTTATGTGTTTTTAAAACGTTAAGATAAATTGAGAAAGTAAGATCAATAAAATTTAACAGTTCTATAATTGTTAAAGTCAAGATGAAAAATATAATGTAAATTGAAAATAAGAAAATATTATTTAATAAATAATGAGATGTAATTTTTGCTGTATAATAAACTTTAAAATGTACAATAATAATAAATTAACACATTGTACACAAATAAAAATATTTTAGTTTTGATTTAACATTGGATCTCACATTAATATTAAGTATATACTCCTAAAGTAATGACATTGTGTTATTTAAAAAAATTAAATATTATTTTTTATTCTTGTGCTTTTATTTATGTCTCATTTCTTTTTATTATAAGATTCATTTATATATTAATTAGAGAGCTCTCTTATGAACGACACGTGAAAAGAAATCATTAAAGTGACTTCTCAATTAATATATAGTAGAATTGCTTTTGTGTAAGAGAAATTTTTTTAATGTGTTGAACTATTTTAAATCTCACTGATTTTCTAAAAGTATATATTGAAATTTCTGATTACCAAATGTTTGAAATTAAAAATTAAAATTAAAATTTTGAAACTTTTAATTATTATTCAAAAATTATCACAGTATAAATATAATATGTATTTTTGATATAATATAACTATTGGTAAAATTGAGGATAAACACCTAGTAGGTAGTTAAGAAGGACATACGAGACTGTTTCTTGAAATGTGAGGGGCAGAGAATATGTTTTCCATAAAAGTGTCTTTCTCACATTAATATTTTGCAAATTAAAAGAATAATAAACAAACCAAAAAATATAATTAGAAAAAAAAACAAATCAATGGGATAGAACCGAATAAGGAACAGAATAAAATGATTCGTGATTCTCAAATAATCTTTATCGAAACATATATACATATCGTGAGTGGGCAAAATCTCTGCGAAGAAGAACAAACTAGAACCGAAAGTTTCAGTTTTCCTCTCTTTTCTTAATCATAGCCATGGGTGGTGATACTAGTCTCAGAGATGGTAGAGTTCTGTTCTATATCTTTCTTTCTGGAACTGTTTTGCATGTTTTGTTTCAACTGAAATGATTCAAAGTTTTTGTAGAGGAGAAGACATCTTCTATGTACCCTGATTTTTCACGATCGTCTTCTTGCTGCTTCAGGTAATACTATTATTTGAATTGACGATGATCGTAATCAGAAAGTGATTCATTTCCTTTTTTGTGGCAGTGATGATTTGGGGGTTTCTGAAGAGAATCTTGCTCTTTATTTGAGAAAGAGAGAGAAAACTTACCAAGAGATTCTCCAAAGCCATGATCTGTTACTGGAGAGTCTTGGCAAGAACAATCGGAAACTAAAACTCGCAAGACGCCAAATCTTGAGGTTTTTAACTAATTTTATTTGTTTCCAACTCGAGATCATGATTGATTCTTGTTTCTTGCTACAAATATTCGATCTACACAGAGAGATTATTCAACTAGTAGTTTCTAACCTCTTTTAATATTTTTGATAAAAACAATCAGTTATACTCCTGGATCATTTGCGGATGTCAATTTGAGCGATTACCATATTCCAAAGACGACATCGATCCTCATAGTGGGACCTAAAGGAGCCGGGAAGAGTAGTCTTGTTAATAGAATTACAAGAGTGATCCAAGACGACGAGTTTGCCCCAGCTAGAGCTCAAGAATCATGTACACATATATTGATCATTTATTTCCTTTGTCTGAAAAAAGATAAAGATCACGAGATTAGTTTGTTGCTCTTAATTTTTGCAGATGGTATGCCGTCTAATGGAGGCACATTCTTTGTTCAGGAATATATGATCCCAAGAGAAGGTTCTGCATCATTTTGCCTCTGTGACACGCGTGGCTTGAGCCAAATCTCGTCATCTGATAACACTAGTATGATTGAGCAGTGGATTACAAAAGGTGTTCATCACGGCGAGCCTGTGATCTGGTCTTCTTCTTCTGTCTTGTTTTATTCTATTTCTTGGCTTTAATCAGTTTTTTTTGTTAACATGAAGAGTTTGTAACTTTGGTCAGGACATCCGATGATTCTGATTTGAAGGATAGATTGATCCGAGATGGTTGTACAGGTGGTGAGATAAGGAAAGTGAACTACATTATATTTGTTGTTAATGCGGTTGAATTGATGGAGAGTGATTCGAGATATGCTCATATGATTTCGACTGCTTTTAACTGTCCTTTACTATCGTTTAAAGGTTGGTCAGTCCTTTCTTTTTATAAACCTCAAGTCACAGAATGGTGGATTTCTTTTCTTCTTTTTATAATTTCAAAGAAGTCGAATATGTTTTCCAGATGACAAGCCAGCAGTAGTTATCACTCATGGAGATATACTTTCAAGGGAGGAACGTGCCCGAGTTCAGGTTCTCGTCGGAGAACTTTTAGGTATCCCACCTGACAAACAGATTTTCGACATTCCAGGTCACACGTCTATATTTTTTATTTTGAAACGGCTACATATCTTATTGGTTACTAATAGAAAGTGCAAAGGGGATTATATTACAGACAGCCGAGACGTAGCCACAGCGCTAACAGTCTGCAACTTGCTACGGCATTGTCTTGAACACGCTGATAAGAATCTTCGTTTTTTTCCCAAAACGAACTTCACCATATCCAAGGTTTCTATTTCATCTTTAGTTCTTACCTCTTTTGATTTCAGATCACATCATGATTAGTTTGATGATTGATTCATTGGTCTACGGACTGATGACTGGTCATATGTTGATTCATAGGTTTGTGTTGCAGCGGTTTAATAATTTTACTTACCCAGAAAAGAAAAAAGATAAATCTTTGGGAAACTAATTAGCTTCTTTTAATTCAGATAGGAAAAAAATGAATTCATACTAACCATATGACTATATGAGGGTATGGTTTGGTTCTTTTTGTTTGTTTTGGATCAGTTTATTTGATTCGGATTGAACAGATGCAGAACCATCTATTTGTTATTATTTTTAGGTGGAAGGAGGCGACAAAAACAAGACCAGGATGACTATGTTTTCAATTGGTCTGACTCTATTCCTGTCCTTAGCGATAATCTGGTTTACTCATGAATGCGGCGGACAAAACGTAGCGCATGAGGCTCGCCACGAACTTCATGTATTCCAAAGTCCACGCTTATACAACCTTACGCATGAGGTCCAGCCCAAACTTAGCATCAGTGTTCAGAATTCTGAGTCTGAGTCTGAGTCCGAGGCTGTTCCTAATGGTGAGCTTAGTGTTGATTGGCGTACAGCTCGACGCTTGTGGTTAGATGAGGGGAACGTGGCCAAGGCCGAGGGCGAACCTAGCTTTGATTGGCGAACCACTCAACGCTTGTGGTACGTTGAGTGAAATGTATGCAAGCGCCATCAGTATCTTATATGTAAAAAATATAGTATATGGGGTGGAAACTGAACATAAAACACGATGTTTTGTAAGCTGGACTGCATGAAAGTGTTATGCCAAGGAGATTTTATGTGAGGAAGAAAAGAGGTGTGGAAGAGCATGAAGAAGGCCGGGAATTAAAATAAAGAAGTGAAGAAGTACTGAAAGAGTTGAGAGACTTTCATTAATAAAGAAAATAGATGTTTAAATACAGAGTCTGTTCTGTTAGACTTTCTTCATGTATTTTGTAATTCAGTACTGGGGTTTATAGAACTGGAGTTCATTGAAGGCTCTCCATTGAAGGTGATTTGGTGATCGCCGAGCTCTGATTAACAAGAGTTAATATAGTAATGAATTTTAATTTGTTTTGGAATTCGTTTTTGTTGTGAATAAAGGAGCTTGGATTTGTGTTTTATAACTTTGTTCATAACAAATTAGTGTGTCATGACTTCGGATCGCACACGAGCGATGGGGTCGATGGATAATGATGATCATATTGGAGTTGAGTTACGCGGTCAGGTGCACGAGGTAGCTCAGGATATCAATTTTCCAGAGACCGGATGGGATAAGATGACAGAAGAGTGTCAAAGCTCTTAATGTGTTTTACGAAGATTGAGAATTGTTTATCGAGCTTGGGAGATCGTTTGATTCGGTGGATTAAAGTTTACAAAAGATGACTCGTATCATATCGCGGATGGAACACATCTATTCAGCCAAGAAAATGGCAGGGCAAAGCAATTGCTGGTTCTTCTAATTCGTTGATTCATGTACAATCATCTTTTTCGGAAGGACGATCGTCTGTTAGGTTATCGGAGTGTAATGAAAACTAGAGAAGGATTATTGAGGAAAGTAGAAATTCATGCTTGTGATGGCTTGCGTCCATTTAGTTGGATTGCGAGGGTTGAAAGACATTTCAGGTTGGAAAACTATAATTGAGGCGATTGTTTACATCTGGTGTCTATGAGTTGGAAGATCATGTGTTGAACTGGTATAATGGTGAGATAGAGACTGAACCTTTTGCTGATTAGCGTCAATTTAAGAAAAAGTTGGTGAATCATTTTTGTGGGACTGTCGAAGAGGAACCAGGGAAGCGTTTATTTGGGATCAGACAACATGGATCAATTCAAGACTATGTAAATGAATTTGAAAAATTAGTAGGGATTGTGCCAAATGTGGATGAGAAAAGCTTGGTTGACATTTTCGACATTTGCTTGAAGCCTGAAATGCAAGAAGTGATCAAAATTAAAGAGCCTCGGGGACTTCGACAGCATAAGGAAATAGTGTTAAAGATGGAGTCAAGCGCCTTTTGTCAAGTCGTGAGTAGTGTGGTGGTTAGAGGGGTGGTGTTAAACGCACTTCTGGTTCAACTTGGCGCACTGCTACGACATCATTTAACAAGAACATGAGGGTCCAAACAAGGCTGCTACAACGGAGGGCAGGGGACAGTCTGGTGTACGACCTCAATATATGTATACTAGAGAACAACTAAAGGACCGCAAATTTTTGGATCTTTGTTTCAAGTGTCCAGCGAAGTACACTCCTGATCATGAATGTCTTAATTAAATGCTGCAGATAATGATAGTAGTGGGAGGTTTTTCAATTGAGGTTTTGGATAAGGAATTGTTAGAATTGGGAAATGAAGATGTAGTGGGATATAAGCAATAGTTGATCACACTATCTTTAAACGCTTTCTTAGGAAGATGGTAGCAACGTTTGTCAAAGTGAATGTAGTTGTTATGTTGGATGGTGGAGCTACACATAACTTTGTGGCTCCACATATTGTCAAGAAAACTTGTATGAAGTTAATTTCGATGAAGGGTTTGCAGATTATGTTGGGTACAGGAGTGTGTGTGGAGGGTTTAGGAGTGTGTTTGAAGGTGGATTTTTAAGGAGTGTAGTTTGTGAATGATTTCATTGCTTTGGAATTGGGAGGTGTTGATATCCTTCTTGGCGTTCAATGGCTTCGCACCCTTGGGAAGTTTTTGGTTGACAGGGATTTACACGAATTTGCATTCAAATATAAAGGTAAAACAATGATTTTGAGAGAGGATCCGTTATTACATAATCACGCTCCAACCTTCAAATCTTCACACAAGAAATCATTGGTGTATACCAGAGGAGTTTCTCTGTAGTTTTCTAATCACTCAGTGCTGCGCTCTCCAATCCCATGACCCATTTCACGTGTGTTGGAAGAGATGAATCATGTATTTGTGGTACCCGAAGGATTACCTCATGTACGAGGTCATGAGCATGCCATTCATCTACTACCAGAGGTCACATCCATCTCAATAAGGCCTTACCGTTATCCTCATACGAGTAAGGAGATTATGGAATCCATGATGGTTGAGATGCTTTAAAGGACTCATTCGGCCAAGCAAAAGTCCATTCTCGAGTCATATTTTGCTGGTGCGTAAGAAGGACAACTCCATGCAATTTTGTGTTGATTACATTGGCTTTGAACAGAGCTAATGTCCCAGATAAGCGCCTTATTCCAGTAATAGATCAATTGTTGGATGAGTTAAATGGGGCAAAAGTGTTTTCCAAGCTTGATCTTCGCTCAGGGTATCATCATATCCTTATGTTAGAGAAGGATCTTGAGAAAACAACTTTTAGAACTCATGAGGGACATTATGAGTTTCTTGTCATGCAATTTGGACTTACGAATGCTCGAGCTACATTTCAAGCATTGATGAATGAAGTATTTAAACATTTTCTTCATAATGTTTTTTGATTTTCTTTGATGATGTGATGGTTTATAGCTCTTCTATCACTGAGCACTTGGAGCATTTACAAAGAGTATTGATCATGTTTGAGGAGTATAAGTTGTTTGCTAATTTGAAGAAGTGTTTGTTTTGGCAACCACAAGTGGATTACTTGGTTCATATCATATCTACAAGTGGAGTAGCAACCGATTCTTCTAAGACAGAAGTAATGTGGATGTGGCCTTCTCCAAAAATGGTGAAACAACTAAGGGGTTTTATGTGCCTCACTAGATATTATCGCCGGTTCGTGAAAGGGTATGTAATCATTGCAAAGCCATTATCAGACTTACTAAAGAAAGATCAGTTTGAATGGACTGCGCTAGCTCAAGAAGCTTTCGATGAGTTGAAAAGAGCAATGTCAACGGCACTTGTGTTAGCTTTACCTTATTTTAATGCGTTAGTTGTAGTAGAGACGAATGCTTCCAGGTTTCGTTTGGGTGATGTGCTAATGCAATAGAAGAAACCCATAGCGTTTTTCAGTTAGAGTTTAACATCAGCGAGCAATTAAAACCCATTTATGAATGGGAATCGATGCTTGTGGTGTTTGCTATTCAGAAATGGAAGCATTACTTGATTGTTGGGCGTTTCAGGTTCACACGGACCAGAAGAGTCTCAAGTTTTTGCTTGAGCAAAAGGAGGTTTCCCTGGAATATCACAATTAATGCAATTATTGGGATATACGTATGATATTGTGTATAAACCTGGAGTGGACAACAAAGTAGCGGATGGTTATTGATAAAGGATTTTACTCTATCCTAATCAAAGTAGTATAGATGAGTGTCAATCCAATCTTAAGTGATCATGATGCAATGAGAATGCAAGTATAAACTTAATCTAAGTGAAATCAATTTTGATGTGTGGGCGAAGTAACGAAATAACACATGTATGAAACTAGAATTATAAATCAATTGGAAGAACAAGAACCCATGGGCAAGGGCTTTGACTTTGGGTGATTTGGATTTAAGATAGACAGTTAACGTTATGAACAATCTAGTTCTACTAGTCTAAACGTATCATTAAACTAGTTTTTCATCAAGATAAAAGTTCATTTGCTTTCAATCACTAAACATCAAATGTCTTTGGTCTAGTTAAATCAAGCAATCATTAAGAACATGTCTATTGACTATCTAAACTTCCCTAGCATCAATTGTCATTGGTTAAGCAAGTAAAGAGAGTTATCGCTTTGGTTCAGACATTTCGTCGAACACCTTTCGGGTACAAATTGCCTAAGGATCTAGATTAAAGTGATCAAGTCTAATCTAGCATTAGAGACAAGCGATAATCATAGAACGTGAATAATCTAACACTAAATCTTCTAACCTATTACCTACTCACCCTAGGTCACCATAACCCATGGATCCTACAGATGACTACTCACTAGCAAACATGATGAACTCAAAAACCATAGATGAATCAGAGTAAATCATTTCTAATGAACAAGAATAAACAATGAATCAGAATAAGATTAACAAAAAGATTCAAGATTCAATCTTCTTCACCAAGAGTAGTCTATGTCTCAGATAAAAACTAGAATAATCTGAAAAACTAGGTTTAAAGAGTATTTATAGTAGTTTGAAAACAAATCGGGTCCACCCAACAAGCATGGGCTGCCCGTAGAAATCGCAGCTTCAACGCATGTAGCGACCAGGGCTGGTCGTTATGGTCCCCGGGTTTCCCTTGTGGGTCTGTAGCGACCAAGGCTGGTCGCTACGCCTGGTCGCTATGTCATCCGCAAATCCCTTGTGGGTCTGTAGCGACCAGGGCTGGTCGCTATGGTCCCCGGATTCTTCCTGTGGGTCTGTAGCGACCAAGGCTGGTCGCTACGCCCTCTTTCGCTCCAAACTCCACTTCTTTGGCCTTCATTGCCTTCAAACTCATCAATGAACATCTCCCATACCTGATATAGACAAATATAATGGAATGCAACCTAAATATGCCTAAATGATATCATATATGTCTGAAATGCACTTAAAGAGATGACCAAAACCATGCAAATATGATTGATATCAACTCCTCCAAACTTGTCATTTACTTGTCCTCAAGTGAACTTTCGAAAACAAGCAAGAGAGAGAGGTTTGAAGATGGGGGCTCAGAACCAAAAGATACACTTCCTAGCCTTCAACATCACATCCTAGGTAAACATAGCACATAGCATGAGCATGCTCTCTTAGTACACTCTATCTTCTCAAGGCCTAAAGGGACTCTCATGCCTCTACACTAGATGCAATGCTTATCAACCAACAAATATTTACACCAACTCTCACATTCATTGACAGATAAATAAGGTGAATCCCTGCTAATGGAAACTTGATCTCGATCACTTGGCCTGGTAAGTGAAAATGGCTTATCTATGATAGAAGAGGGGTTCAAATTCTTTGGCGACTTTCACTTAGGAAAAGGAGCTTGAACATTATGCAAAATTTATCTAAGAAAATGAGCAATTCATGCATACAATCGTTTGTTCTCATCATATTACCCCTTCCCAATCACTTTCAAACTCTTTTTTTCTTTTCACTCTCCAAATGAACCTCTTTTTTTTTCTTTTCCTTTAACCAACTAGGGACATCTTCTCTTTATTTTTCTTTTCTCCTTTTGTATTTTTCTTTGAGGTTTTGTTGTCTAGAGTTTTATTTTTTTCTTTGTCTTTTCTCTCCTCTTTTTTTTTTCTTTTGATTCCTAGTGGCTATCTTTTTTTTCACTTTTCTCATACCTCGAAACCCAAGATCAAAGCTTATTAACACCAACACACTTCCCAATCCTAAATGCTAGCTCAACAGAGGTCCCCACATTTTCCTTGTGGGTCTGTAGCGACCAAGGCTGGTCGCTACGCCTGGTCGCTACGGCATCCGCAAATCCCATGTGGGTCTGTAGCGACCAGGGCTGGTCGCTACGGCATCCGCAAATCTCATGTGGGTCTGTAGCGACCAAAGGCTGGTCGCTACGCCTGGTCGCTACACCCTCTATCGCTCCAAACTCCACTTCTTTGGCCTCTATTGCCTCCAAACTCATCAATGAGCATCTCCCATACCTGATATAGAGAAATGTAATGGAATGCAACCTAAAAATTCCTAAATGATGTCCTATATGTCCGATATGCACCAAAAGAGATGACCAAAACCATGCAAATATTATCGATATCAACTCCCCCGAACTTTTCCTTTACTTGTCCTTAAGTGAACTTTCGAAAACAAGAAAGAGAGAGAGGTTTGAAAATGAGAGCTCAGAACCAAAAGATACACTTCCTAGCCTTCAACATCACATCCTAGGTAAACATAGCCTATAGCATGAGCATGCTCTCTTAGTACACTCTATCTTCTCAAGGCCTAAAAGGGACTCTCATGCCTCTACACTAGATGCAATGCTTATCAACCAACAAGTCTTTACACCAACTCTCACACTCATTGACAGATAAATAAGGCGAATCCCTGTAATGGAAACTTGATCTCGATCACTTGGCCTGGTAAGTGAAAACGGTTTAACTATGATAGAAGAAGGGTTCAAATTATTTGGTGACTTTCACTCAGGAAAAGGAGCTTGAACATTATGCAAAATTTATCTAAGAAAAGGAGCAATTCGTGCATACAATGGTTTGTTCTCATCATTCTACCCCTTCCCAATCACTTTCAAACTCTCCTTTTTCTCACTCACCAAATGAACCTCTTTTTTTTTCCTCTAACCAACTAGGGACATTTTTTTTTGTTGTTTTCCCCCATCTTTTTTGTCTTTTCTTTTTTTTCTTTGGGGTTTTGATGTCTAGAGTTTTATTTTCTTTCTTTTTTCTTTTGATCCCTAGTGGCTATCTTCTTTTCACTTTTCTCACACCTCGAAACCCAAGATCAAAGCTTATTAACATCAACACACTTCCCATTCCTAAATGCTAACTCAACGGAGGTCCTATAGCTAGCCAAAGATGAAAACAAGCCAATCTCGCTCCCAATACTCTCAAGATTTTACACATGACAAGCTATCAATAAAAGGCCTCACTCAAGCAAATTCAATTACGGTCTCAAAGAATGGTAAGGGTTAAAGGGTAGGGGGTGACATTTGGGTTTTCAGAAAGTGGTATAACAGATAGAGATCAACCCAAATGTGCATGAGATCCATGACCAAGCATACAAGAGTCCATAAGCAGGGTAGATTAAGTTCATTAAGCCCTAATTCATTTTGGAGTTGGTTTCAAGAGCAATGTCAATCACAGCAAACAACCAGTTTCGAGAAGAGTTTTCAAGGCTCGAAGCTTGCAAGTCTTTCGAGATATACTTAAGCTACTTGCTATGTTTAACAAAGGGTGTCATGTTGAGTTCTAGATATGTGTTCTTTACAAGGTAATAACATCCTTGCTCCCTATGCACAATGAAGGCAATCTATATGCTCTAGACTTGATCCTAACGATGAAAATATGCAAACTAAATGATTCTTTTGTTGTTTCCTTTTTAAATTTTTTTTTCATTCATTTTTTTAGAATTTACAATGCAATGCTGAAATGCTTATGCGAACAAGTGAAGATGAAATGATGAGACATGGTACCCCCCCCCCCCCCCCCCCCAAAACTTGAACAACACAGTCTCTGTGTAGTCAAGAGAGAAGGAAATACCAAAAAAATATGTACAAAGAAAAACAATGGGTATTTACAAGGGTAGGTGTGGAGATACCTCAAAATGATTCGGAGGCAGTGTCTTCGTTTCTGCTTCCGCCATTGCCATCATCACCTTCTTCTACCTTGAAGCTTTCTTCTTCCTCATCAGAAGTATCTGTGTCTATTGGCTCCTTTCCATGGCGATATTGGCTGCGAGGTCTTGGGGAGGAGGTCTCAGCCATGATGAAGTCCTCAGCTTTACAACCTCCTATTCCAGCTCTAACTAGCACATCAATGACCTTCTTCATGAATCGTGCTGAGGATGCAGCGTTCTTCTTAATTGTCCTCTTGAGTGCTTTGTACTTGGCGGAGAGCTTTTGAATGGTCCTGTCCTGGATCCTGTTCCACCCCTCAAGCTTCCCAATGTACTCGTGGGCATCGCGCAGAGGACCCTTCTGGAGAGCTCCAGTATGGGGTGTGAAGTGGTAGTGGGAAGGATCATAGGGTGTATCCTCCTCTTCTTGAGTGAGAAATGAAGGCTGGAGGTCTCCTGTTATACTTATTTCAGAACTTGCTCACCAAGCCGGCCATTAAGTGTTGTTTCCTTATTTAGCTTGGTCAAACTTATCATCAATGGCTCCAAGAATATCTACGCTTATTGCCTTATATGACTCCCATAGACCCGACCTTCTTTTCTTATAATGTCGTCAGTTGTACCTGATCAAACTTGCCTTACTTGGAACCCGCATTCTCCGAGAGCCAAATTTTCCATTGTTAAACTGGCAATATGTAATTCCTTTGCTTAGACTTTGATCGCTCTATGTGTTTACCGAACATCCGACACTTAGTCAAAAATGTGGCTCATTCTTCCGACCCTCATGAATACAAGTGTTTACACACTTAGAAAAATATGTTCTTTGTACAACTAAACCTCTCGCGTTTTATTTCCTTCGAATTTAAAAATACTCCGGGAAGCGGGTCGTTACAGGATGCCTCCTTATTTAAAGAAAGATGAGATCTAAGGTTTCCTAAAGATATCCTTTTAAATAGGCCGAGTTCATTGTGTAATAGATATTTTTGAGAGGAAAGGTCCATGTCCAACACAATCATTTGTTAAGGGATATTTCTTGCTTCATTAATCCATCTAGTTACAACTTTTTACAGTAACATATTTGACACATTATTTTGATATAAAAAAATATAATTATAAAATGAAAACGAAATATAAGTATAAACCACAAACATTTTTTATTTGCACCATGAAAGAAAAAGAAAAGAAATAAGTCTCAATCTAAAAATGCCACTAACATAGTCATGAAGGAGGCAATCGACGGGATTTTTATTTGTTTGGTTTAAATTAGGTTTAGTTTGGTTTAATTAAATAAACTCGGTTTACTTGCTGTTGGTTCAAATTATGGTTGGTTTGAAAAGTTTTGGTTTAAATCAATTTAAATTACTGGTATATTAAATAATTTCTGAATTAAATATTTTAA
This sequence comes from Moricandia arvensis, assembly GCA_905132765.1. Taxonomy (NCBI): domain Eukaryota; kingdom Viridiplantae; phylum Streptophyta; class Magnoliopsida; order Brassicales; family Brassicaceae; genus Moricandia; species Moricandia arvensis. The sequence continues at coordinate 37,155 of CAJHQP010002515.1, forward strand.
TCTGGTTTGCAATAACCATTTCCATTAAGGAGTATTAATAAATCTACGGAAAAATTATAAATAAATCTGTGGCTTAAATTTTAAAAAGCAATCTATCAAATTATAATAAATCTGAGGTCAAATACATAATAAATGTCAAATCTTAACGAAATCTATCAAAATTAATTAAATTTCTGCCTAAAGAATAATAAATTAGTCAAATCAAAACTAAATCTGTCCAAAACAGATAAATCTGTGGCTTAAGAAAAAGAAGATCTATCAAATTTGACGTAAATCTGTTTAAATTAAGTAAATATGTGGTCAAATAAATTAAATATAAAAAAATTGAATTGAATCTGTCAAAATTTAATAAATTTGTGGTCAAATTTGTTATAAAAATATGTGGCAAAAAAAGAATATATTTAAGTTTGTGGTTACATAAAACGTGAAAAAATAAGTCTATCAATGGTAAAATCGTAAATATTTTAAAAATTGAGTAATGGCTTTTTTAAAAATTATTTGTTTTTGCTAACAAAGAAAATAGGGGTAATTAGGTATTAAAAACAAACTAGTAGTTAAAATAAAATTAGACTTATACTAGTAATTGATTGATAAATAAAGGTTAAACTAGTTTTTCCCTTTAAAATAGAAAATTACTAGAATAACGTAGAAAAGTTGTTATATGACTAGAATAACATACATCTTTTAAAAATTACTAGAATGTTTGTAGACCCTAGTAAATTACAATAAATATCTTTGGTTAATTTTTTTTACTTAAACTTATTTATAATAAAAATGCTTAAAATTATTAACAAATCCAGGTCACCAATAACTATAATCTATATCACTAATAACAATACATGTCACTAATAGTTTTGATTAGAAGATTACGAAGGAAATGAAACAACGTTTAACTTAAAATTTCCTTCTCGATTAAATTCCATCGTTGTTTTCGTCGAAAATCTTCTCTGGAATTGTCTTCTCCGGACTCGTTTTCTCTGAAATCATCTTCTAACCAATCGTCCGTTATCATCTCTCTGCAAGCGCCCGTCTCCAAAATCGTCTTCTTTGGTATGTTTCACCGCTTTACTTTTAGATATTTTGAGTTTCTGGCTGAGTTATGAGTTATTTTATTGATGAGTTATGTTATATTTGATGGCTAAGTTATGATTAATTTGATGGTTGAGTTATGATTTATTTGATGGCTGAGTTATGATATATTTGATGGCTGAGTTATTAGTTATTTGATGGTTGACTTGCGAGTTATTTGATGGTTGAGTTATGACTTATTGTTGTAGGTGCGTGTGAGGAATTATTAAGAAGGAGGATGTCGAAGAGATGCTTCCTCAGTGGCCGGGTGAAGCAAATGACCCACAACTTGTTAACTTGAGAAAACACATACAAGTAGATACCCACATTTCACAAAACACCCAAGTTGACGATTGTCAGGTGTATTCATTGAAGTTTGTCGAGTGTCTAGCGCTTGGTATAACTTTTGATGTTAGCAGATGAGCCTTTAATCTGGTAATTGACTTATGGTATGTTTATTTTGTATTTGACTTATGCTATGTTTATATAACTCAGTCATATCATTTATATAACTTAGTCGTGTCATTTATATAACTAAGTCATACTTCAAACATACCCTAAAATCAGAAAATGTAATTGAAGTACTTAAAAAAGTTACATTAAATCTCCTCTTATTAAATATCAAGTGAATATAAATCAACTAAATATGTCTACTTTCTTGAATTTCCAAGTTGAGACTCTAATTTGATCTTGTGATATATGTTCTCTTACAATTACTTAAAACCATATATTTGTGTATTTTCTTGAATTTTCAAATTGAAACTTTAACCTTATCTTGAGATAATTTCTTGACTTAGAATGTGTGTACTTTCTTATATGTCCAGTGGACACACTTAAGAACCATAAACCTTGAATCTTAAATCTTAAACCCTAAATTGTATCTTAATCGTATAAGTCAGCCGCAACGTTCGTATAAGTCAGCCGTCATATGTAATTTTTATCGCGGCATTTCGTATTTTGGGCTGGAACCAACCATTCTTTAAATTCTGAACACAATATTAAAATTTTAAAATTTTCTTAAATCTAAAACACTTAAAAAGAATAAAAATATATTATATAGCTTTTTCTTAAGCATTGATTATTTTAATCTAAGGGTACAAAATTATCTTTTTCTCTATCCCTCATCCTTCCTTTTCATTGGTTAATCTTTATTTATCAAAGATCACAATTTATGGCTATTGAATAAATGAAATTTCAAGGCTAAAAATCATTCTCTCATTTTCAATTTTTTAGATCTTTGTTGTTATATGACTGATATGTCTCTTGATCCTACTATCTAAGACCCGTCTTTTTAGTTTCTCTTTTGGTTTCTAGATTCAAAATAAGTTTGGAATATGAATCTTGAGCCTGCTATACACTTTTTTCGGTCGACTTGGTCATATTCATTTGTAGCATGTATTATAATTATAGGCATGTATTCTAACCATAACTCAGCCACAACGTATGCATAACAAAGCAGTATTGGCAACCATAACTCAACCATAGCTAAAAAAACATAACTCACCCTTTGATTATAACAAAGTCGTATTGTAACCATAACTCACCCCATTTAATATATTATTAATGTAAATAGTTTAATTTTAATTTAAAAGATATAAAGATTCTGGAATTTCATATATAACATAAATTTAAATGGCGGGAAAACTTGATATTAAGGTTTCCGGTGGGGAAAATTCGATTTTGTGGTTTTGACAGGAAAACTCGATTTGACGTTTTGACGAGAAAACCCGATTTTGCGATTGTGAGGGGAAATTCGTGATTTTGCGGTTAGGAGAAATCTGATTTTACGGTTTCGATGTGAAAACCCGATTTTGGGGGTTTTGGCGGGAAATCGATTTTTACGGTTTTGACTGGAAAACTTGATTTTGTGGTTTTGACGGAAAACTTAATTTTGCGGTTTTTGAGGGGAAAAGCCGATTTTACGGTTTTGAGGGGGAAAACTCGACTTTACGGTTTTGGCGGGAAACATGATTTTACGGTTTGACGTGAAAACTTGATTTTAAAGGTTTGGGTGGGAAAATTCGACTTTACGATTTAGATGGAAAAACTCGATTTTACGGTTTTGATGTGAAAACCACGATTTTGCGGTTTTAGCGAGAAAACTTGATTTTGTTGTTTTAGCAAGAAAACACGATTATGAACTTTGACAAGAAAACTTGATTTTGTTGTTTTAGCCGAGAAAACACAATTTTACGGTTTTTGACGAGGAAAAATTAGTTTAGAAAAATAAAATAAAATTACAATTTTTCAATTTCTTAAACCTAAACATTTTAGCTAGTTGGGCCGCCAATGTCTTTAGATGGTCCAGCCCGGTTTGCCCATGGGCCGCAATTGCGTTTCACCCATTTACACCCATTTAAATTTGGTCCAATATGGTGTGTCCATATTAGCCCATAATAATTTGGACACGGGCCACCCATGGACAGCCCGCCCATTTGACATCGCTACTCACCCATACGTATGGGTAACTCAGCCATAACGTATGCATTGCTAAGCCGTAATTGTATTATAAATCAGGAGTATTGTAATCATAAATCAGCCGTAAAGTATGCATAACTCAGCCATAATTTGATTATAACTCAGGAGTGTTGAAATCATAACTCAGCCGTAAAGTATGCATAACTCAGCCGTAAAGTATACATAACTCAGTCTTAACAATCCATTCATGTTCGCCATATCTCTTTTTAGGAGGTAGCGTCGGTGAATCTCCGTCTTGTGTTGGATACTCACTGTATGTACTAAAGTTATCATCTTTAGATGACTCACCATCTGAGTCGTCGAACATATCAAATCGTCTTTCAAATTCATCATCTTCTTCGTCTTCTTTGCTTACTTCATCATCTCCGCCTACTTCGTCTTTTCTCCTTCCAATTTACTAGTGCAATCATTGAATAACCTTTTACTCTTCTCTCTCGCTCTGTCATTCCGAGTAATTTCACTATTCTTTTTCTTCATCATTTCCACACACAGATATAGTTGTTCGATTTTCCTTAGACTTAGAAAACTTAAGAATTATCAAGTGTTGGAGACTTAAACTGGTAGATTATTGTGCACCATTTTTTAAAAGCTTTATTCAAGAACATGTAGCTCAACTGAATCTGAAGCCTCGACTCATTCAATCTGTAATCATCGAGTATCAACTTCGCGAGTTCGTTGTGTTTTGTTTCCTTATCTATATGCAGAACTCTACACCATTTACTGTCGGTGTTGAATACATATTTGTTTTTCTTAACCCAGTTACCAGAAACAATAATTACTGGATCTATAAGATCTCATAGAAAGATGAAGAAGATAGATAAAGAAGATGAAGAATGAAGAATAATATACGGCGTCTATAACATAAACCCTAATTTTATTGTTGTAATGTTTGTAATGAGATGGCAAATAAGAGCTGATGACATGGAAAATCGGCACGTCAGCTGCCAAACGAACGTATAACTGAGCCTAAACAAATCAACCATCAAGTACAATGTAAGTCAGCCGAAACGTGAATACTATTTCAGTAACTAAAATTTTGTTGATAAATCAGCCGTAACTAGGATGGAAAATCATAAGTCAACCGTATCGCATATAAATCATCCGTCAAATGAATGTTATTCTAGTACTTAATCTTTTGCTAATAAGCCATCCATAATTAAGCTGAGTTTTTGTTAATCCAGCCAATTACAGCTAATAAATATATCGTAACAACCTCCTATCAGTCAGCCGTAAACTTAATAACTCAGCCAAACGATGATCATTAAATCAGCCGGCGAAACATAACTCCGCTGTGTCTTGACTATAACTCAGCTGAATTTTTGAGAAATCAGTCCGTTGTTGTATAATTCAGTCGTAACTTATGTTCGTAAGTCACCAGTTATCCCATAAATCAGGCCAGATTTTTGTAAATCAGTCATCACTAATGGTTGACTTATGTTCGTAAGTCAGTCAATTTCTCATAAGTCAGCCGTAACGAAGTTTGTAGCACTTTACGGTTGAGTTCATTAATACACGTCAGCGCATTCCTACGTGGCGGCGGTTTTTGCTTACTTGGCATTAAAAAGTAATGACATTCTTGTAAATACATTTTTCTCACAACGTAAAAAAAGGTACGCTGGTTATTAAAAATGACAGTAATAAATAAAAGTTTTATATGGTTCTAGTAATATGTCCTAAAATATGTGTTGTTTGAGTAACATTCCCTATAATTAATGTATAAATTAAATATATATTGGTAATTTGTGCATGTTTTTGTTATTTTTTTGTAAAACTACTTTATTAAAACTATTTCACTATAAGATAATTACATTGCATTTATGTGTTATATTATAGAATCATATATATAAATGATATTTTCCTCTCTTTTGAGAGTATCCACGTCAGTGGTTTAAAATTTTGTGGGCCCCATATTTCATTTTTGGTTTTTGTACATTTGGTTGTCTCCATGCAATTAATTTCGGATTCAAGTGAATGATGACTTATGCGTCACTTCTTTATTGGTCCTTTAGAAAATTATCAATTAGTTACTCTTCGTTATTGGCCCATTAAAAAATTATCAATTAGGTTCTCTTCGTTATTGGTCCATTAAACCCAGCTTCTTTAAGAAAACTATCAATTAGGTTTTCTTTGTTCGCTTTTTTTTGTCATCCTTCGTTCTTCTTTTTCCTGCTGTCTAACTCTTTGTCTTCCAACTATGTTCATAGTCATCTAATCCTTACTATTTCTTCACCCTTAAAGTTCTCCATAAATGATTTCGCCATTAACGCTATGAACACTCTCTACCTCTCTGACTCCTCTCCCATACAGTCAAAACCGCCAAATCAATACAAACCCTATAAATGGACACAATTGAGAGTACGCTGAATCTTCAAAAAAACTATCGGTTTACCTTCTTTCTCAAAATCAAAAAACTTCCTGGAAAATGTCTTCCTCTGCCGTTGTTGTTGAAGCATCAGTCCGCCACTCAACCTTCGGCGCCCTGCAAATCGGTCGCTCCTCCCAATTCATTGTCGCTCGGCTCCTCCGTTTTTGGGACTCGCGCAACATCAAGAAGAACGGATAATTCATAGGAATCACTCTGCTTCTCCTTGATGAAGGTACTTCCATCTTACTGAGAATTCGATCTCTGTTTTTTTTTGGTAAAAGCACTTTGATATAACTCTACAAACTTCCCATGTAGGATTTGGTGATCAACGGATTCATCCCCGGTGCTCGCGTCACTCACTTCCTCCCATATTTAAGAGTCGTCAAAGTTGCAAGATTTGAGGTTTTAAGATGCCCATATATGTACAAGATTACAGAGCATACCTTCGTTATCCGGTTTACCCCCAAACAACTATTGATGCTGTCATGAACAATGCCCCGTTGATCAACCTCCATGAATTTATGGTTCGCAAGTATGACCATCTCCAAATTCTGGCCAACACAAACTTAAAACTACCAGTTTAGTTTCTTATATACGGTTTCTAATTTATATGATTAATTATTCTATATGATTTGGTAACTAAACCTGAAGTTGTTCATCACATGGCAGATGTTGTTGTTCAAATTCGTTCTTTGGAAGGTTATAACCTTAAGAACCCTAAAGTGATGACTCGACTTGTCGTTCGTTTCCTCATTGCCCCGTAAGCCCACAAATAACTTTAATTTTTCATAAATTCTCATGTTACATTCTTATTGTAATAATTTTATAAAACTTACATAACAACACGACAGTGGTTTACCTGTCTTTATGGGATGATTCTGCAGCTATGTTTAGGAGTCTCCTAAACTCAGGTGAGAGAACCAACTCTGTCATGGTGGTCACAACTGTCAACCCAAAAACATTTGGAGGTGAGTTATATATTGAAACTTTAAAATTTAGCTTAAAACATATTTTACAAACACTTTTTACACTACAGGTACCATGTACCTCAACTCGACCCCAACAACTAAGTTTTTGTTTAGACATCAGCCTCCTAGCCATCAAATAGTTCACAGACAGGTAACAATTCCTTATGCGTTTTGGTTGAAGGAAATTTTGTATGTGTGCTAACTTCTCCTACGAGACCCACTGCTTCCAGCTTAGGAGGTGCAGTAGGGGAGGATTTCCCATCTATTAATAGCAATGAAGGGATGGAAAAGAAAGAGCTTGTCTCATTGGAGATCTCAACAAGTTCATCTCCAACCCTAGCGAGCAGGTACAATTCATGCTTGCAACATAGCTTAAGCGCTAACCAAGCTGCAGAACTAGAATTATAAATAGTTTATCTGTTTTCTCGGTGAAGGCACAGAAGCTCACTTCATTTGCAAAACTCGGATTGTCGAGGTCGTACAACAAAATGGATGGTGCTTTTTTTATCTTGCACTGGATGCAGCAGGAAGGTAGCTAAATCTGATACCTCCTTTCATTGCACACGATGTGTAAATCCCAAGGTCACAAGTGTTATCAGGTGCGAAAATTTCATGCTCATAGATATGTAAGAGAAGATACTATCTTATAATTCCCTCACTATATCAAATTTTAAAAAGGTATCGGGTTGAATTATCAGTTGACGATGGGAATGATAGTGCGACTTTTGTGGTGTTCGACAAAGAAATGCATAAGATTACCAAGCAGGATGCAGCTGCCCTAGCTGTAAATGAGGTTTGTTACCCCTATGAACACCATCTCTCTACTGTCAACAGGTGAATGGTGGTCACAGCCATAAATTACCAGAATGCCTTAAAGAACTTGGTGGGAAGGATTTGTGTTTTAACGCAATACAATTTCACCCCAAACCACCGCACCTTCACCGTTTCTGCAATCACCCCGTGGTCTAAGACTTTATAAGCTAAACAGTTTCATCTAACTCAGGGTTTAAATAACACATGGGTAACTGTCTTGCAGATTTTCAACACCCCTGAAGCTCCTTTTTTGACAAGAAAATGGTGAAGCATATGCATCCGCTTCTACCATGAACACCGCTGCAGCTGGAGGTAAAGTGTAACGACCCGCTCCCGGAGTATTTTTAAATTCGAAGGAAATAAATCGCGAGAGGTTTAGTTGTACAAGGAGCGTATTTTTCTAAGTGTGGAAACACTTGTATTCATGAGGGTTGGAAGAATGAGCCACATTTTTGACTAAGTGTCGGATGTTCGGTAAACACATAGAGCGATCAAAGTCTAAGCAAGGGAATTACAGACTGCCAGTTTAACTATGGAAAGTTTGGCTGTCGGAGAATGCGGGTTCCAAGTAAGGCAAGTTTGATCAGGTGCAACTGACGAGATTATACGAAAAGAAGGTCGGGTCTACGGGAGTCATATAAAGCAATAAGCGTAGATATTCTTGGAGCCATTGATGATAAGTTTGACCAAGCTAAATAAGGAAACAACACTTAATGGCCGGCTTGGTGAGCAAGTCCTGAAATAAGTATAAAAGGAGACCTCCAGCCTTCATTTCTCACTCAACTCATAAACAAGAATTAGAGAGAAGCCAGAGCATGAACGAAGTTCTAGAGAGAAGATTTCGAGAAGAAGGATCGAACAAGGAGGAGCCGAGGAGTTCTTCGCCAGGAAACGCATGAAGGTTCAGAGTCTTCGATCTTTTAAGATCAATCGAGGTGAGGGCGTGATTCGTGGCAACTTAATAGTTAGTATTTTTATCATAGTTGGATTGTTAGGATGAAGATTATGCGTTAGAGGAATTGTTTATGGAAAGTTTGTTCTTCGTTCTTCGAGATAGTTCTCAAGGATCGAAGAACGTTCATACATTCATAGGATATTTGCATGTTAGATTGCGTGAAATGATGTTATGTTTAATTGAGATGTTTATGTGAAATACTTAGATTTGATCCGACAAGAATTGGAATGTTAGGTTGAAAATGTTATAGAAACGGATTGAGAATTGAAGTAATTTAAGGAAAGTACGAGATTAGAAGAACATGATTAAGCTAAGGAAGAAAAATATGTTTTGGCTTCGGGCCGTAAAGATGTTATGATCATGTTTTGGCTTCGGGCCGTGTATGTTGCTTCGGCCGTCATGGACCTTCGGGTCGCAGGTTGGCTTCGGCCGCAGGTTGGCTACGGCCGTAATGTACCGACGGGTCGCAGGTTCGGCTTCAGCCACAGGTTTGGCTACGGCCGCAAGTTGGCTATGGCCGCAGCGTTTGGCTTCGACCGCAGGTGTGGCTTCGGCCGCAGGTTTGGCTTCGGCCGCAAGTTTGGCTATGGCCGCATGTTTGATGGACCTTTGGGTCTAAATGTTAGGAAATGCTAAAGTAAGGGAATGATAGACGGATGTTAGGTTGTTAGTTTTTGAATGCATGAATAGGAATAAGTAATGAGAAAGAACATGGCCTAAGTAAGAAATGATAGAAACGAATTGCTAGGTTGATAGATTGGAAATTGCTAGGTTGTTAGAATGGAATATGGAATTTGATTGCTTGATTATTGAGTTGCATGTGGGCGGTTTGAGCAATCCTCACTGAGTAATTTTGTATACGCATTGCCTCCTTTTTTGGATGCAGTTAAGGTTGATTGTGTGAACCGGAGCGTGGGACGATGAAGACCATCGGGCGGGTATTTTGAACATGGGTAATGTTTGGAAGTTTTATAAAGATCTTTACTTAGAATTTTCAACGTGTTTTTCAAAGATTTCCGGGTTGGGGTGTTTCAATTTGGTATCAGAGCGGGGTAGGCCAGTCAGTTCTGTCCTGGCTGGCCGCTTTTCAAAAATTGGATTTGTGGGTAAGGGTGGAAAGAAACCGATGGTCTATGTCTCGCGCGAAGGATGTGTGGTATGATGTTTCTAGGGTATATCTTAGTATGTGTTTATGATTGGATTGCTTAGCAAATGGCTAAGCGAAATTGTGTTCGATAGTTGCAGGAAGTTAGTGCAAACTAACTTACGTCTTGTTAAAGATGAAAAAGTGTCGTCGATCGGGTTTTTCATAAAGTAGGCAATGAGGGTATCGGGTTTGTTCGGTCAGCAGGAGTAAATGTTCTTAAAGTCGTGTGCGATGGATCAAGATATGTCAGCTTTAGTGAAGGAGTGGATACGATGGTAGGAAGTACGAAGCAATAGGCGATATGGATTTTTGGTTGAGTAACTGGAAAGCTAGGATTGTGAGAGTTGCTAAGTTAATTCCTGAGAATGAAGGAAGTTAATGTCTCATGGAATTATGAAGTGTTGGATGTTCGTGGGTGGTGTAGCACACTTGCTGGAAGCTTAATGGGTCGATGAAAGTGCAACAAGAACGCGCGTGTGGTTAGTAGAACGTGGCACTAGGGGTTCACAAGGTGGACATAAGGATGGAGTTAATCCGCTTGTTAGTGGTGTGGTGGTGAATGCCAAACTTTGTTCGACTTCGGGTGTCGCATTCCTTGTGTGGCAGGAAATCGCCCAACATTGGTCACATAAGAATGAGTTCGAGGACAGATCAGATTTGGTCGTGCATCATAAATGGTGATTTTCAAGTTGCATGTCATTTATCAAGATGTTTCAATGCTGGTGGAAAACGTGGACATGTTAGGTAAATAGTACATAGGAATCCTTAGAATGAACTTATTGCGCATTACCGAGCTAACGTGGATTGTAAAAGATGGCAAGTTAGATTGAATGGGAAAAAAGAAGCTGATATTTCAAGGAAATGAGGAAATGGTTTGAGATTTCAGTAGCACCAGAAATAAGAACGAAATATATGGTGAAGAACGGTGCAAAGTAATCTGAGGACCATCGCGGATTCGAGAGATGAGCAAGGAGAGGTGTTTATCAAACTTCAATGCGATAGAGTGACTATGAAAGCAAAAAGTTTTTTATGGAAGATAAGCAAGTGCAGTTTTAGAACATGAGCATTGGGTTCTTAGGATACTTGGCGCACAAAGGAAGAGTGGTGCGAATCGAAGAAAGGATCACAACCACTGCAATTGTTCGTGGACAAAGGATCCAATAAAGATTCAGAAACTCCGTTCGGATTAGTGGGTAAGAATTGACAACTTGTAAAAGGTGTTTCAAGTGGTTGATTTATTGAATGGGTTGACGAAAAAGTGTTGAGTATAGTGAGCGAGACAATGCAAGGGAAGTTATGTGGTTCGAAAGTGCGGCGGATGGGTTATGGCAGTGATTGTACCATCCATGTAAGAATTCTTATGAATTGACTTATCCAAGATCTGACTTTGGTGTTTCAAGTTTTAAAAGAATTTGATAGCACCTATCTGTTTTGACGGTTGAGGATGCAGAAGGGTTGAATGAGCTGTTGAGAATATTGCGAGTTAATGTCATGACATATGAGATTGAGTGCACGGAGTGGGGAAGCATTTATCAAGTTCACTTACGGGCTCTGATCAGAGTAGCGCATGGAAGCGTGGTTGAAGTACAAGAAGTCAAGGATAAGACCGCAATGTCAGTCGGAGATGAACCAAGACAAAGAAGATGAATGGAGATAGTCATTGTTGGACATGGGCTGTGCCCCTCAACAAGGCCTATTAAACAATGAACTCGGCCCATTTAACAAGAGGTCACTAGGAAACCCTAGACCTCATCCTTCTATAAGTAAGGAAGTATCCCTTCTTTGAAAGGGATCCTTTTTTGGGATCTCTATCCCCCTTTTGATCTCTTGGCCTCTTCTTGGAGACTCCTTGAGAGAGAATACATTTAGAGAGAGAAAACCTTAACACATGCCTTTCATCTAGGGCACTTGCATTCTATCGTTGTAGAACTACGATTGGCTTGATCCCTATTTAAAGGGTACGTAGTGTCACGACTGATTTCTTCACAGCAATCAGGACGTGCGGCCTTAGCACCTTCACCCTTGTGATTTGCTAAGTCAGCCTTGTCGGACAACCGATCGAGTACTTAGAGAGAGAGTGGGATGTTTTTGTAGAGAGGAAGCAGAGCTTTTGGAAGTGTTTTTCTTATTGATTTTCTGAATGAATTTTACAATGAGGCCTTACCCCTTTTATACACAACCACCTCCTTAACGGATGGCCGAGATGCAAACCGATCTAACGGATGAGATCATTACCTTCCTATGAAGTAACTTCACCCTGAAGTACTTCCCCCTTAAGTTTCTTACCCCTTAAGATAGCCCACATTATTTTACATTATCCTTACTTAGATATTTTACAAAGCTTAACACTTAAGTAGAATACTAAGTTTCCCGGGATCTTCTCGGTTGCGTCCGGTTCGTTCCGTTCCAATGCCGGATGGGGCTGTGACATCCTCCCCCACCTAAGGCGCGGTGACGCCCCTCGTCGCCGTGTATGCCTTTAATGCCTCCCGGAACTGCCATAGATCGTTTTCCGGTTCCCACGTCGCTTCAGCCTCGGGTAGTCCTTCCACTTGATTAGAAAATGGGGTTTGCCTCGGGACTCCTTTCCTTCCTCTTCTCTTTGGACGCAACACTTCTCAATGTCTTGTCATAGGACTTGGTCATGACTGGTGGTGCCCTTTTTGAAGACGCCTCTATCTTGGTCGTTCTCATCAGCATCGTCAAAGGCTTCAGCATGCTCACATGAAAGACCGGGTGGATCTTCAATGTGTCGGCAGGTTCAGTCGGTAGGAAACTTCCCACGCTCCCAACTACTCAGAAAGCGGTCCTTCGTACCTCGGAATCAAGCCTTTGGTGTAGACTCCGGTATGGCCTTGACTGTTGTGGTAGAAGTAACTATAAGGCCAAGGGCGCCCACTAAGTACTGCGCAAGGCCGATCGTTCTCATCCGCCCACTTCTTCATACACTGCTTTCTTGCGACCTTTATGCCCCAAATCGCAATGCACTGGATCGAGGCAAGATCAGCAGTGTTCTCCGCTCGCTTAGCCATTAATAAACGACCCAACACTCCCCTCCACCATCGCTCCGTCCCAACACCTCGCCCCATGGACTCTCCCTTCGGTCTTTGACTGATGGTCTCAAAGCTACTTGGCGGGGGGCTTTTGACCTTAATGGCCTGATTGTCCTGTGTACGGCAGCTGCAGATACGGGACTATCCAGTCACGTTGCCGCGTCCTCCGATTTGAGAATGTGTAAAGCTGAGCAGACATGCGCGCATATAGCGCGCGTCATCACGAAGCATACCATTGCCCGCCGCACGTCCCTGACTAGCTATGGGCGCTCCCACTTATCCCAGTGTCGGACCCGAGATTCGCATCTGACCAAGCCGGAAAGGAACACTAAATCACCTCGACCCGGTGGCTGCCCGATCAGTATTTACGGGTTGAAAGACTTGTTGAGAAACAGCTTAAGCATGTCTTTTACCCAAGCATTCGTCCCAAGAACAAGCGCTCCGTCCCACAAACGCCTGATGTGAGATCGGCAATCCCGATCACTCACAGACCCTCCTTTATAAATCCGGCGAAAGAGGCCCGGGGGGAAAGAATAAGGTTTTTGTCCCCCGCTCAAAGAACATTCAGCCACGTTCTTGGAAGAATGCCCTTGCTGCTTCCTCCAGCACCCGTGCCCTACAGTCCTCACCACAGAGCCACGATACAAGAGTGTTCTGACCTAACATTTCCCAAGAAAAACCGGCTGATCCTTCTACATCACCAAGATGGCGTCCAAACGCCTTCGCACTTTGGCAACGCGCTGATCTGACGTGCGAGCGAAAACCGAAGTCCCATGATTCGCGTCTGCGGATTGCGCAAATAGCTGCGCATATAGATAAAGACCACGCGAACTGCTATATTTCTGGACTACAAATTATATTGGTATTATCAATCTCGGTGTTTATAGCGGTATATGACGAACAAAATCTGCATGCATAACCCGGTATGGTCTGTTCGTTGGTGGGCTATGCCATCGGTTCTTACGAACCGCTCACCACGTTTTGCACTCTATGAACCAGATCCTACAGCCCTACCTTGTGATCATGTTCATACTACGATATTCATTTCCACAAACCTCGATGGAGCAGTATACTACGTCAGTATTTTCGGTTTTCTTCGTTGAAAACTGAGGTCTTTCTGAAAGCGGGTGAAAAGTGTCACGTTGCCACGTATAGTTCATCTCTATCTATCATGTCATTGGAAGTCTGGTAAGTGAAGAACCGAATCATGCGTATTTGGAGTGTGAGGCCCCGACAAGTACATTTGAATCTTTCCTTGGTCTGGTTCTAATCTACGATCCGTTACCGTGTCATTCTATATTTTCTGCAAGGCGTTCGCTCATATGTCTCTTTTTCTCAAAGGGATAGTTATGGAAGTTGTCAAGATCAGTGTCGAAAGCCTTCGAGACTGTAACGGCTAACATGAACCTCCCTTTGCCTTGCCCGATTTCAGTTCTTACCGCGAGTTACACTACTGATGGCCTCTCTCCAGCTGTGTGGGGATGGTTTAGCATGAATGGACATTCGTCCGGATGATGTCCTTGTCAAGATCTTAAGGATATTCTACGCGTAACACTTCAGGAGAAAGAAAGGACCCCAGGATCCAGTGCTGGGCGTTTTTGATATCATTAGTGCTTGTATCTATTTCGGTCCCAAAACGATTTTACCTGTTCGTGACTATTGTTGGCCCAGCACCCAGTGAAGCTGGTTCCCAAATCCAGGCCAGAGTTCAAAGATTTCTTGGTGAGTTGTGATTACACCTTTGGAGTATAAGCCAGGGATAATTAGTGTGAACGTGAGGGCTCTTCTAAGCAGGTAAATATGTCGAACTTTAGTCGTCTCCCAGGAGTCCCAAAAGTCGTAGGGACTCTCTCTGGGCTTCTTAATACGGATCCCGGTGTGACTTGGTTGGCGGCACAATAGCTGAGACAAGTCTTCCAGACATACAACCGGAGAATTCCCTCATCCCCATGGCAGAGGATAGGTACTACCCGCGTTCAACCAGATAGCTCAACTCGTAATCGTCTTCAAGGTCGCGCGGCATAGGCTCGCGCGACCATCCGCCGGTAATTTTGCATTTGAACGAAAGCATCCAGCCCGAAAACCCGATAATCACGTCGAAGACTTTCCCACTATCCCGAGCCGCCATAGAAGTACATAGCGACGCTTTGCTGGTAAGATGTACCTCGTCCTTCATATCCCTCTGGATGAAGCAAGCCCTCCCGTCCCGCACCTTGGGATAAAAGAGCCTTACGTACCTGAGCTTGCGCTTGGCAACCTGGATCACGCTCCAACCCTCCCGAGACATTCGAGCCATAATGGTCCCCTCGACTTGGCTCATGGTCGCTAGGTTCCCCTTCCTGCTTAGTGCATTCCGCCACTACGTCACCTTTCCTGCGTATACTCCAAGGTGTAATCAAACTCCCGCCAGGAAATCGTGCCATCTCGCCTGGTCGGGAAGCTTCTTCTGGTCTGAAAATAGCTCGTCCCACGTTATCCGTTTTGACGAAAAAATGTGCTCCCAGAAGATAATGTCTCCAAAACTCGCCAAGCAATGGACTATGCGGTTCATTCTTTCTCCTCACCGTGTACCGCCTTCGCGTATCATAAGCTTTGCGGCTCTCAAAGGCAACCGGATGATCCATTCTGCATCAGCACTCCCCCGATGCCAAAGTCGGAGGCATCCGTGTGTAACTCGAAAGGTAGGCTGAAATCGAGCAAGGCCAAGGACAGTTCATGTGGTCTTACCGCCGTTTCAGTCCTCGAAGCTTCTCGACAACGATCTGACCACTCCCATACTTCCCCTTCTTGAGAAGTCCGTCAGTGGCGCCGCCATTCCTCGAATATCCCTTCGAGAAACCGTTCGATTTAGTAGTTGGACCAGACCAAGGAAAGATCTCAACTCCCTCACCTGGTCGGGACCTCCCCCCACTCCAGAACGCCTTGACTTCGTTCATCCATTCTTCAGCTTTCCCATGCCAATATATGGCCTAGGAACTGAACTTCCTCCGGGTGGCAAACTGCACTTTCCCGCTCAACGAACAGCTCGTTTCACGAAGAAACCCGAAAACTGTCCGTAAAAGAGTGTTCTACTATGCTCCTCCACGAGTTGCTTGTAGATGACAATATCGTCTAAGTATGCCACCACGAAACTGACCAAGTAGGGCTGTAGAATTCTGCGTTCATCAGAGTGCCCAAAACGTGCTGGAGCGTTCGTAAAGCCGAATGGCATCACCAACCACTCGAACACCCATACCGCGTTATGCATGCTGTCTTTGGTTCGTCTCCTCCGCTATCCGGACTTGATAATACCCCTTCTGTAAGTGCCATCTTCGTATAGGACCTTGCCCCACCAAGTCTACTCGAAGAGATCCCCGCGTCAATGGAATAGGATAAACGGTTTTTGAGTGTCACCTATTTTAAGGCCGGTAGTCACGCACATTCGCAACGACCCATCGTGCTTCTTTTGGAACAGAACCGGTGGCCATAAGCTGCCTTGACGGTCTCAGCTTCCCCCGCTCCCTAACAACTCGTCAAGTTGTTTCGCGGTTAACTCCTCAAGCTCGGATGAGCCATACCTGTAAGGCGCCATGGATGGTGGTTTTGGCTCCCGGCTCCAACTCGATCTGATGTTCCACCGCCCTCCTCGGGTGGTAAAGCCTCAGGCGAACTTTGCCGGCATCACGTCCCTATTCTCTTCAAGGGACGGCCTCAACGACTTGAGGATGACTACACGTTTTTAGGTTCATCTTCCATCTCATCATGGCCAAAACTGTGGGTTCACCCTTCTTCACCCCCTTGGTGAATTGCAGTGCCGACAATGCCGCATACCATCCGTCTTTTACTTCAAGGCTGGGATGCACGCGTGAATCCTTTCTCGAGTATGCACACCAACTCAATGCAGGCATGCGTATGCTGAGACTTGTCTCATTTGAAGTCCATACCAAACTACCTTAGAAGTCGTCCATAGGAATAACTGAGAAGTCCACCGTCCGCTCCAGACTGCCCAGCCGGCATCCCGACCCTTCGGCTATCCGTGACGGTGTTTGAGCCTTAGCATTTACCGTCTTCATCCATCCATCTCTTCTGGACCCACTTCACACGAGTCTCACGGCCTCATCAATTGCATGAATTTATGAGTGCGCCCGTGTCCACCATCACTCGGTCGTTTATCATTATCCAAGCCTTCAACGTACATGAGGCCCTGCTCGTTTGGCTTCACCACCGGGTTTAGCCTTCTAGGTGCGTTGAGTAGCTGCAACGACCCCATCTTACTTGCGTACCCTCCTCCGGAGTCTCGCGTCTCCCATTCTCCATAATTGCCGGGACAAAGATCCCATCTTCGGGCAATCCTCATCGCATGTGCCCTTGCAACACAAAGATCCTCCCTTAGGAACGAAGGACTGTCTTCGCTTGCCTCGACATCCTCCCGCCGAGCACCGCCTCTCAAGCCCTGGCTTGGCATGCCGGGTTGTGTGTCCCGTCTTGCTCCCACCTTTGTGCGCACGTCTGCTCCTTCCTCTCTGAAGGACTCGGACGGACCCGAGGTACGGAGTTCAATCAAAGATTCGCCACCGCTATCGCTGCCTCATCGACGGTCTGGACACCACCTGACGCTGTGCAACTCTTGTTTGGCCAAGATGCAGTCCGTCGGCTGAAGTTAACACACAGATCTCGGCCGTCATGCTCGGAATCTGAGCATGAGCGTTGTGAACTCCTTCACATAGTCTCGGATCGAACCAGCGCTGTCGAAGTTCCCAACTTCTTACGGCCTCATAAGACAACATTCTCTGATAGAACTGTCGTTTGCAACTCCTCTTGAAATCTTCCAAGTATTGATCCGCACGTTCCTGCTCGATCTCCGAGTGCTTCCTTCGCACACCACAGCATGGCCGTGTCCGTTAGATAAGACGTTGCGGCCTTACTTTGGCTATTGCTCATCCACCATGGGTTGAGATTGTCGAAGTATTGTCGCATCTGGACCAAGAGGAATTCTCCACTCTTTGGCATCCGCTGCACATCGCGTGTGAAACCGCGTTCGGTCGTGGAAGTCGACCCGACACCGCGCTGTTCCGTCCAACGGCCCCGCATTCACGCTTGCCCTCGTTGACAGCGTGATGTCCTCCTCCATCACAGTAAAGCGTAGCCTTCATCCTCTCGATGTCATCACGCACAGCTTGATGGATCCCGTCACAACTCTCTGAGTCGAATGAACCGAGAGTCTAACGTCGGTCAGCATTTTGCTTAACTTCTCAAGCACCGACACTACAGCCCTCCAAGCATTCAGTGACGGTATGCTCGACCTCTCGAGCTTCTCACCAATTTCAGCCCACGGCACACCCAAGGCGCTCACGGGAAACACTCTCTCTCCGTTGGGTCCAAGGCACGTGTGGACGTAGCCTCGCCTTCGCACGTTCCTCCACACCGATGTCGAAACTGAGCCTCCTCTCTTGACTCCTTTCGCCTATTTCTCACGGGACAGAGTCTCCCTTGTATGGATGCGTACGTAGCTCTGATACCAACTGTCACGCGACTGATTCTCTTCACAGCAATCAGGACGTGCGGCTTAGCACCTTTCACCCGTGTGATTTGCTAAGTCAGCCTTTCGGACAACACGATCAGTACTCTAGAGAGACGAGTGGGATGTTTTTAGAGAGAAGGCAGAGCTTTTGAAGTCGTTTTTCTTATTGAGTTTTCCTCTGAATGAAATTTTACAATGAGGCCTATACCGTGAGTCGCCTTTTATACACAACCACCTCTTAAGGATGGCGACGATCAAAACCGATCTAACGGCAAATGAGATCATTACTTCCTATGATAGTACTTCACCCTGCAGTACTTCCCCCTTAGTTCTCTACTCGCTTAAGATAGCCCACATTATTTACATTATCCTTACTTAGATCTATTTTACAAAGCCTAACACTTAAGTAAATACTAAGTTTCCGGGTAGTCTTCTCGCGTTCGTCGGTTCCGTTCCAATACCGGATGGGGCGTGACAGTAGCAGCCTTCAACGGGTCCAGCTATAATTATTAAACTCTTTTACTCTCATCCATCCAGTTCAAGTTCAGTATGAGATTTCTCCTAATCCCCGACTATCGAAATCTGTCGTACCATCAGCACAGCAGCCGATTTCGGTCAAACACAATTGGCGCCATCGCGTGCGGGGCTAGAGCAGTATCTTCGAAGAAGAGTGAACACAAGTCCGTTGTCGTCCTTATCTGTTTGCGTCACCACGAGTAATGACAAATGTGCATTTTGTCACTTTTACTAGAAAAAACAAAAGAAGAAAAAAGGCTGGCGACTACCATTCATTTTCGCTGCGGCAATTAGAAATGACTTGGTCATATTACATTACCAACTCGTCACTTGCCGAGTAAGAGAAGGAGCCAAGACCGAGTTTTTTACAAGAAACATATATAACGACAAAAAGCCAACTTGCACTTTTGTCACTTTACTCGAAAAACAAAAGAGTAATGACAAGTTGTATTTTATCGCTAGACGACATGCCAGAATTAGCATCTTCTTGTCACTTTACGTCGAAAATATAAAGAGTAAATGTACAAGTGCATTTTGTCTCTACTGACGACAAAAGCCAAGCTTCATTTTTGTCACTTTACTCGAAAACCCAAAAGAGTAAATGACAAGTTGTATTTTGCTGCTGATGACGACAAAAAGCAAGCTGTATTTTTGTCACTTTTACTCGAAAAATAAAAGAGTAAATGACAAGTTGCATTTTGTCGCTCAATGATGACAAAAAGACAAGTTGCATTTTGTCACTTTTACTCAGTAAATGACAAATTGCATTTTGTCACTCAAAAGAAAACGAGTAAATAACAAGTTGCATACATTACTCTTCACTTTTACTCGTCCAAAAAAAAAAGAATCGAGTGAATGACAAGTTTCATCCGTTACTCGTCACTTTTACTCATCATCAAAAAAAAAAAAAAAACTTGATCAGGCAGAGAAGCTGGGTTATTTCAGTTCATACGAGGAAAACAAAAATGGGCCCACCGACCAACATATCTTAATGCCAAGCCCATTACATGCCGAGTAAAAAGAAGAAGAGCGAAGGATCGACTAAACGACATAGCCCATCCTGGAAACCATTAATGAGTCATCGCGCCGAGTAAAGAAGCTTTCTTTTTATCACCGAGTAAAAGACCTTCCGAGCGATGTTGTCATCCGTTTCAATTGACGATCAAAACTCCAAAAAATTTGTAATGAGTCGTCATAATCAACAAGAACGTGATCATGAGCACACACTACAAAGGCTCATCTCATCATATGACACAATCTCCATCAATGGCAGTTCGTCACCGAATTCAAGCTCCATCAATGGGCTGTTAGTTTCGAATTGAGACTCGTCACCAGGCTTCTTTTACAGAAGCTCGAGCTCGTGCAGTTTAAATCGGAACAACAATCATGTGATTTACTCCGGTACTGTAGCAATGTCTTCACCTTCCTAGAATTCCAACAATGGTGGTTTCTTCATGACAAGGGAAAGAGCACTCATATCTTTCACTCACCATCCTTGCCGAGAAACAGAGCTAAGAGCTCATCAACAGATTCTCACGGAACGGGGACCACTTCATCATACACTGTCAGCAACTTGCTTGTCATCAAGCGCTCGGCGTCTCGTCAAAATCTTGTCATCAAGTTGCTCGGAGTCTCGTCAAATATCTTTAGGAATTTGTTCGTTGCTCGGGCAATCCAAATGCTACTTTTTTCCAGCTCTCCAAGAAGCCGAGTATAACCTTCCTCCAGCATGTGAAATAATTTGATCAACATCCGTCACTCGCAATGGTTAAAACGAGGCTCGAGCCCATGCGATTCAGCACCGAGCAACAGCCTAGCCAACGTCCCTCCATCATGTGCTTTACTCGGAAACAGTTGTTGCTCGGCATCTAGTTCTCACAAAGTGGAGGCTTGTTACGTTTCACCGGGCATGACGTCTTCGACAGCTTCTCAGCAATGGAAGCATGTCTCCGACTTCAAGCTCCATTCCTTGGTACCAACCATCTTGTGCTAGTCACGTGATATCGACGACGAAATCACTCGGGACAGTCACCGTTCACAACGGGGCTGCTGCTCCTTCGTGGGCTATATTTCAAAGACATGCTTTAACTTGCGCTTGAGTAGACTTGGAAGCAAAGAGCTTAGCTTCTGATCATTCACTCGGATGAAGACGAGACTCCTTGAACTCTGTTCAGATTCAAGCCGTCATGGTCTTGCCGACTAAAAGCTCTCCAACAAGGTCTGCTTCGTCAAGCTAGCCCTCCCAAGATACAGCGGTTCAACACCGAACAACAGTCATGTGCTTTACTCGGCACTAGCCAACGTCATCACCGTCTTAGAACTCCAACAATGTTAATGGATGAAGACCACAAATCTTCTGTTCTTACACGTCACATGCGAGTAAAAAGACAAAGGAATTGACCGAGTTAAAAGAAAAAAAAAAGTTAATTCTTCAGCCTACCATATTTTGCTCGGCCTGTTATCTTATTTGGCGTTATTTGAGGATTATGAAACTTGTTCGGCAAGGAAACAAGCAAATTAGTAAATCACTGTTAAGGAGACAGGACACACTATATGAAAACGCATGCTTTCGTCACAGCATCTCACCTCAGACAAGAATACTGCGTCTCGGAGCATTTGCTCGGCATCACAATGGCTCGGCACCTCACCCATTCCTGCAAAACGAAGGAATAGGATACTCATCTCTTTTACTCGCCATCATCACCGAGTAATGGATCCAACCTTGTGATCTCGTCATCACTTTTGCTCGGCCACGTTTCAAGCTAAGAGCTCGTCAGCAGATTCTCACGGGACATGGATCACTTCGTCATACACAGTCATAGCTTGGCAACACATCGGCAACTTACTTTTAATCGTTCAGTTGCTCGATCGAACTCTCATCAAATATCTTTGGGGGTTTGTTCCTTTCTCGGCAGTTAAAGCTCTCCACCAAGCGAGTATGAACTCTGTCCGAACGTGTGCCGAAAGACAATTTAAGCTCGAGCTTATGCGGTTACTCGGCTTGAGCTGATACAGTTACTCGGTTTGAGCTCATGTGGTTACTCTGCTCGAGCTCATGCCATTACTCGGCTCTAGCTCACGTGGTTACACAACCACAAAGTTAAGAGCTCATGCGGTTACTCGCACGCGGAGAAAAAGATTCATCTCGCTTCCCTTGCAACTCTTTGTCGATCACTCTCAACTCTTTGCTAACAAGAAACTGAAGAAGGAGTTCAAGCTCACCATCGTTCTCTACAAGTTGAGTCTTCACCTTCGACAGCTCCATCACTAGAAGCTTGTTTCCGACTTCAAGCTCCATCAATGGCAGCTCAGAGATGAGTTGGAGCTCCGTTCTTTTTGGAACTTCTTCGTCAAAAGCTTGCGTCCTGCCGTGATCGAGATATGTTATGAGAAAGTCCCAACATCTCATCATATGTATCACGAGCGCTTGCCGGAATCTCGTTCCCAACGTTCGCTACGCTTCACCAGAGATGACATCTGTTGAGCTCCATTAATGGCAGCTTGTAGCCGACTTCAAGCTCCATCACCCGTCTCCACGACGACTTTGGTCGCGTCTTTCTCGTCAACAATACGACGAACCCGTAACCAATGTTTTGTTGTTGGTTCTCACCAAACACAAGACCATCTATTTGTCGAGTCGTCACACCAATCTATTGCCAGCTTGAGATCAAGAAAACATCACCAAGCTCCGTCCACAGAAGCTTGTCGTACTCGGCTTAAGCAAACAAGATTGCAACGTTTCGCAAAAGAAAGCGTTAACCCGAACATCAATCACTCGCAGAGACATTGCGACAAAAGGAACTCGAGCTCGTCGTCTCTTGACACAGCAACAACTACAAATTGTCACCGACTAAAAGCTCTTGCCGCCCAAAAGCTTATGCTGACTAGAAGCTCCCCGATCAAAAGCTTATGCCGACTAAAAGCGAAGGCACAGTGACGACGCCTTCAAGCTCTCCACCAGGCGAGTATAATCTCTGCTCCGACTCGCGTCGAGCAACAATTTAAACTCGTCGCGGTTACTCGGCTCAAGTTCATGCGATTACTCCAACGCAACGCCTCCAAGATAAGCTTTTCACTATGCTCTTGCGTTTTCGTCAAGACACCGGTCTAAAGATCGTCCAATACAACTCCACATCTTCGCCGAAGGCAAGTCTCTACAAGTCATTTGCCGGTCAAAACTCTGCTATGAGAAGTCAGCAACAATACATTTCCTCGGCACATTATCTTGCTCAGCCAAGAACTTTTTCGGGACAGATATGACCGCAAGATGCTCGGAGCCCTGTCGAACATCCCGTTAATAACTTGCTCGGCTTTTAACAAGACACTTGCATTCAGCAACACAGCCCTTCACTCGTCACGGCTAAAACCAGACCGCCGACTTGAAGTTCCATCATTTTCGTCGACTACGCGAGCCGTTTGCAACTCATCATATGTCGAGTAAAAGGATTGCTGATTTTGTCTCGTTCAAAAGCCCAAGTTGAATACATAATTAAAAAAAAGGGAAAAGAAGCAATAGTTGGTCGGGAAGAAACTCTTGGTCGGCGACAAACGTGCTTGCATAAATAATATGCAATGCATCTTAGGGCTTGCAAGAAGAGACAAAGAGCTGAAGCCCAATAAGCCCAATATCGTGAATAAATGTTAACTTGTCAACCATTTGCCGAGTTAATGAGATGATGAGCTCAGTTTTGACGAGCTGGAGCTTTGTGCGAGAGGCAGATGAGCGACGACAAATGGAACTGCCGAGTACGAGCCAAAGTTTTCGGGATTGAGCCGCGACCCGTTGCTCGTCATTCTGCTCATCGCGAGTAAATGAAAAAAATTACATTTTGTCACTTTTACTCGAAAAATACGAGTAAAATGACCAAGTTCATTTTGTCACTTTACTCAAAAAAAAAAAATTGAGGTAAATGACAAGTTACACTTTTAATTAAAAAAAAATGACGACAAAAGTCGAATTGCATTTTGTCACTTTTACTCAAAAAAAAAACGAGTAAATGACATTTCTTTTTATTTTTGCTTCAGGAACGAGTTTTCTCTCCATGCATGAGTTACTCTCGAGGCATGAGTTACTGGCCGAGTAACTGCTTCTAGGAATGATTTCTCATTAAGTCTCCTAGCAAGAGTACAACTCGCGTCCTAGGCACGAGTCCACTACTCAACTCGCCTAGTAAAGTACAACTCGGCCTTTGTCTAGGCATGAGTTTAGTAAACTTGGTTTTTCCAAGCATGAGTTTAACACTAAACTCGCCTAGTAGGAGTACAACTACTCTCCTTACAGGCATGAGTTACTGGCCGAGTTACTGCTTCTAAGGACGATTTCACAGTATACTCCCTGCAAGAGTCAATCGCGTCTGGGCATGAGTCACCAGTCAACTCGCCGGTAAAGTACAATCGCCTTTGTCTAGGCATAGTTTAGTAAACTTGACTTTTTCAAGCATGAGTTTACACTAAACTCGCTAGTAAGAGTACAATATCCCTTTCAGGCATGAGTTACTGGCCGAGTTACTGCTTCTAAGGACGATTCACAGATACTCTCCTAGCAAGAGTACAACTCGCGTCCTAGCATGAGTCCCAGTCAATCGCCTAGTACAACTCGCCTTTGTCTAGGCATTAGTTTAGTAAACTTGACTTTTTCAAGCATGAGTTTACACTAAACTCGCCTAGTAAGAGTACAACTACTCCCCTTTCAGCATGAGTTACTGGCCGAGTTACTGCTTCTAAGGACGATTTCACAGTATACTCTCCTAGCAAGAGTACAACTCGCGTCCTAGGCATGAGTCCACCAGTCAACTCGCCTAGTAAAAGTACAACTCGCCTTTGTCTAGGCATTAGTTTAGTAAACTTGATTTTTCCAAGCATGAGTTACACTAAACTCGCCTAGTAGAGTACAAACTACTCCCCTTTCAGGCATGAGTTACTGCCGAGTTACTGCTTCTAAGGACGATTTACAGTATACTCTCCTAGCAAGAGTACAACTCGCTCGTAGCATGAGTCCACCAGTCAACTCGCTAGTAAAAGTCAACTCGCCTTGTCTAGGCATTAGTTTAGTCAACTTGACTTTTCAAGCATGAGTTATACATAACTCGCCTAGTAAGATACAACTACGCTTTCAGCAGAGTTACGGCTTCTAGGAATGATTTTCACATTCAGTCTCCTAGCAAGAGTACAACTCGCGTCCTAGGCATGAGTCCACTACTAACTCGCCTAGTAAAAGTACAACTCGCCTTTGTCTAGGCATGAGTTTCAAAAATTCGCCTAAATTATAAGGCGCTGAGTCATTGTCTTATAAACCATCTTCATTATAATTCGCAGAGATCAACTTCGTCTCTCTCAACGAATTGGGGGCTTAATGTTGGACATGGGCTGTGCCCTCAACAAGGCCTATTAACAATGAACTCGACCCATTTAACAAGAGGTCACTAGGAAACCCTAGACCTCATCTTCTATAAGTAAGGAAGTATCCCTTCTTTGAGAGGGATCCTTTTTGGGGATCTCTATCCCCTTTTGATCTCTTGGCCCTTCTTGGGACTCCTTGAGAGAGAATACATTTAGAGAGAGAAACACCTTAACACATGCCTTCATCTAGGCACTTGTGTCTATCGTTGTAGAACTACGATTGACTTGAATCCCTATTTAAAGGGTACGTAGGCAGACCTTCACCGGGTCCAGCTATAATTATTAAACCTCCTTTTACTCTCATCCATCCAGTTCAAGTTCAGTATGAAGATTTCTCCTAATCCACCATCGAAATCTGTCTACCTCCAGCACAGCACCGATTTCGGTTCAAACAATTGGCGAAGGCACAGTGACGACGCCTTCAAGCTCTCCACCAGGCGAGTATAATCTCTGCTCCGACTCGCGTCGAGCAACAATTTAAACTCGTCACGGTTACTCGGCTCAAGTTCATGCGATTACTCCAACGCAACGCCTCCAAGATAAGCTTTTCACTATGCTCTTGCGTTTTCGCAAGACACCGGTCTAAAGATCGTCAATACAAACTCCACATCTTCGCCGAAGGCAAGTCTCTACAAGTCATTTGCCGTCAAAACTCTGCTATGAGAAGTCAGCAACAATACATTTCCTCGGCACATTATCTTGCTCAGCCAAGAACTTTTCGGACAGATATGACCGCAAGATGCTCGGAGGCCCTGTCGAACATCCCGTTAATAACTTGCTCGGCTTTTAACAAGACACTTGCATTCAGCAACACAGCCCTTCATCGTCACGGCTAAAACGCAGACCGCCGACAGTGAAGTTCCATCATTTTCGTCGACTACGCGAGCCGTTTGCAACTCATCATATGTCGAGTAACAGGATTGCTGATTTTGTCTCGTTCAAAAGCCAAGTTGAATCATAATAAAAAAAAAAGGGAAAAGAAGCAATAGTTGGTCGGGAAGAAACACTTGGTCGCGACAAATGTGGCTTGGGGCATAAATAAATGGCAATGCATCTTAGGGCTTGCAAGAAGAGACAAAGTGCTGAAGCCCAATAACCCAAATATCGTGGAATAAATGTTAACTTGTCAACCATTTGCCGAGTTAATGAGATGATGAGCTCAGTTTTGAGCGAGCTGGAGCTTTGTGCGAGAGGCAGATGAGCGACGACAAATGGAACTGCCGAGTACGAGCCAAAGTTTTCGGGATTGAGCGCGACCCGTTGCTCGTCAATTCTGCTCATCGCGAGTAAATGAAAAAAATTACATTTGTCACTTTTACTCGAAAATACGAGTAAATGACCAAGTTCATTTTGTCACTTTTACTCAAAAAAAAATTGAGTAAATGACAAGTTACACTTTTTAATTAAAAAAAAATGACGACAAAAGTCGAATTGCATTTTGTCACTTTTACTCAAAAAAAAAAAACGAGTAAATGACAATTTCTTTTTATTTTTGCTTCAGGAACGAGTTTTTCTCTCCATGCATGAGTTTACCTTCTCGAGGCATGAGTTACTGGCCGAGTAACTGCTTCTAGGAATGATTTCTCATTAAGTCTCCTAGGCAAGAGTACAACTCGCGTCCTAGGCATGAGTCCACTACTCAACTCGCCTAGTAAAAGTACAACTCGCCTTTGTCTAGGCATGAGTTTTAGTAAACTTGGTTTTTCCAAGCATGAGTTTACACTAAACTCGCCTGGTAGGAGTACAACTACTCTCCTTACAGGCATGAGTTACTGGCCGAGTTACTGCTTCTAAGGACGATTTCACAGTATACTCTCCTAGCAAGAGTACAACTCGCGTCCTAGGCATGAGTCCACCAGTCAACTCGCCTAGTAAAAGTACAACTCGCTTTTTTCTAGGCATTAGTTTAGTAAACTTGACTTTTTCAAGCATGAGTTTACACTAAACTCGCCTAGTAAGAGTACAACTACTCCCCTTTCAGGCATGAGTTACTGGCCGAGTTACTGCTTCTAGGAATGATTTTCACATTAAGTCTCCTAGCAAGAGTACAACTCGCGTCCTAGGCATGAGTCCACTACTCAACTCGCCTAGTAAAGTACAAACTCGCCTTTGTCTAGGCATGAGTTTTCAAAAACTCGCCTAAATTATAAGGCGCTGAGTCCATTGTCTTATAAACCATCTTCATATAATTCGCAGAGATCAACTTCGTCTCTCTCAACGAATTGGGGGCTTAATGTTGGACATGGGGCTGTGCCCCTCAACAAGGCCTATTAAACAATGAACTCGACCCATTTAACAAGAGGTCACTAGGAAACCCTAGACCTCATCCTTCTATAAGTAAGGAAGTATCCCTTCTTTGAGAGGGATCCTTTTTTGGGGATCTCTATCCCCTTTTGATCTCTTGGCCTCTTCTTTGGACTCCTTGAGAGAGAATACATTTAGAGAGAGAAACACCTTAACACATGCCTTCATCTAGGCACTTGTGTCTATCGTTGTAGAACTACGATTGACTTGATCCCTATTTAAAGGGTACGTAGGCAGACCTTCACCGGGTCCAGCTATAATTATTAAACCTCCTTTTACTCTCATCCATCCAGTTCAAGTTCAGTATGAAGATTTCTCCTAATCCCACCATCGAAATCTGTCTACCTCCAGCACAGCACCGATTTCGGTTCAAACAATTGGCGAAGGCACAGTGACGACGCCTTCAAGCTCTCCACCAGGCGAGTATAATCTCTGCTCCGACTCGCGTCGAGCAACAATTTAAACTCGTCGCGGTTACTCGGCTCAAGTTCATGCGATTACTCCAACGCAACGCCTCCAAGATAAGCTTTTCACTATGCTCTTGCGTTTTCGTCAAGACACCGGTCTAAAGATCATCCAATACAACTCCACATCTTCGCCGAAGGCAAGTCTCTACAAGTCATTTCGCCGGTCAAAACTCTGCTATGAGAAGTCAGCAACAATACATTTCCTCGGCACATTATCTTGCTCAGCCAAGAACTTTTTCGGGACAGATATGACCGCAAGATGCTCGGAGCCCTGTCGAACATCCCGTTAATAACTTGCTCGGCTTTTAACAAGACACTTGCATTCAGCAACACAGCCCTTCACTCGTCACGGCTAAAACCAGACCGCCGACTTGAAGTTCCATCATTTTCGTCGACTAACGCGAGCCGTTTGCAACTCATCATATGTCGAGTAACAGGATTGCTGATTTTGTCTCGTTCAAAAGCCCAAGTTGAATACATAATAAAAAAAAAGGGAAAAGAAGCAATAGTTGGTCGGGAAGAAACTCTTGGTCGCGACAAATGTGCTTGGCATAAATAATATGCAATGCATCTTAGGGCTTGCAAGAAGAGACAAAGAGCTGAAGCCCAATAAGCCCAATATCGTGAATAAATGTTAACTTGTCAACCATTTGCCGAGTTAATGAGATGATAAGCTCAGTTTTGACGAGCTGGAGCTTTGTGCGAGAGGCAGATGAGCGACGACAAATGGAACTGCCGAGTACGAGCCAAAGTTTTCGGGATTGAGCCGCGACCCGTTGCTCGTCATTCTGCTCATCGCGAGTAAATGAAAAAAATTACATTTTGTCACTTTTACTCGAAAATAAGAGTAAATGACCAAGTTCATTTTGTCACTTTTACTCAAAAAAAAAAATTTGAGTAAATGACAAGTTACACTTTTTAATTAAAAAAATGACGACAAAAGTCGAATTGCATTTTGTCACTTTTACTCAAAAAAAAAAAAACGAGTAAATGACTTTTCTTTTTATTTTTGCTTCAGGAACTAGTTTTCTCTCCATGCATGAGTTTACTCTCGAGGCATGAGTTACTGGCCGAGTAACTGCTTCTAGGAATGATTTCTCATTAAGTCTCCTAGCAAGAGTACAACTCGCGTCCTAGGCATGAGTCCACTACTCAACTCGCCTAGTAAAAGTACAACTCGCCTTTGTCTAGGCATGAGTTTTAGTAAACTTGGTTTTTCCAAGCATGAGTTTACACTAAACTCGCCTAGTAGGAGTACAACTACTCTCCTTACAGGCATGAGTTACTGGCCGAGTTACTGCTTCTAAGGATGATTTCACAGTATACTCTCCTAGCAAGAGTACAACTCGCGTCCTAGCATGAGTCCACCAGTCAACTCGCCTAGTAAAAGTACAACTCGCTTTTTTCTAGGCATTAGTTTAGTAAACTTGACTTTTTCAAGCATGAGTTTACACTAAACTCGCCTAGTAAGAGTACAACTACTCCCCTTTCAGGCATGAGTTACTGGCCGAGTTACTGCTTCTAGGAATGATTTTCACATTAAGTCTCCTAGCAAGAGTACAACTCGCGTCCTAGGCATGAGTCCACTACTCAACTCGCCTAGTAAAAGTACAACTCGCCTTTGTCTAGGCATGAGTTTTCAAAAACTCGCCTAAATTATAAGGCGCTTGAGTCCATTGTCTTATAAACCATCTTCATATAATTCGCAGAGATCAACTTCGTCTCTCTCAACGAATTGGGGGGCTTAATGTTGGACATGGGCTGTGCCCCTCAACAAGTCCTATTAAACAATGAACTCGACCCATTTAACAAGAGGTCACTAGGAAACCATAGACCTCATCCTTCTATAAGTAAGGAAGTATCCCTTCTTTGAGAGGGATCCTTTTTTGGGGATCTCTATCCCCTTTTGATCTCTTGGCCTCTTCTTGGGACTCCTTGAGAGAGAATACATTTAGAGAGAGAAACACCTTAACACATGCCTTCATCTAGGCACTTGTGTCTATCGTTGTAGAACTACGATTGGCTTGATCCCTATTTAAAGGGTACGTAGGCAGCCCTTCACCGGGTCCAGCTATAATTATTAAACCTCCTTTTACTCTCATCCATCCAGTTCAAGTTCAGTATGAAGATTTCTCCTAATCCCACCATCGAAATCTGTCTACCTCCAGCACAGCACCGATTTCGGTTCAAACAATTGGCGAAGGCACAGTGACGATGTTTTATACACTTACTAGAGGCTCCTAAAAATAAAACCCGACCACCACTATACTAATAGGGAACTTTTGGGATGATCAGAGATGACAGCAACAGCTAACAGAAGCCAAGTGTTAGCCATTTTGAATATCTGCGTTTACATTCTTATGTGATTGAACAGAAAATTGCAGAGACAAAATAATACACCACGACATACTAGTAGAGTTATACGCTTAAGCATTCTTGCAGATAGCAATCAAAGAGTTTATTTTCCAAAGCCACAGAAAGTCTGAGAGCTTATAAGATTCAGATTTATATTCACGATCAAGCTCTATTCTAGACAACAGTCAAATAATCACGTAGAACCCTGATATAATACAATGAAAATGAGATTCATCATTATCATAAGAACTAGAGTAAACACATGGAAGCTAAACCTAGAAACAGAAAACGAGATCAAACCCAGAAGCTACTGTTGTTAAACATGAACCTAGAAGCCACTATTGTTAAACCCAGAAAACGAGATCGAGAACAATGACGAACAAAATCAAAATCGATGACAAATAAAATCGAAGTCCATGACGATTAACCCACAAACAAAAAACGAGATCGAGGATGAAGCTAAACCCACATAACCCTAGATCAGAATTTTGAAAATCTTACCTTTAAATCGTGGATAAATTGACGAAGATAAAAGCAAGAAAAAGCGTATGTTTTTGGTAATGAACCATTAGTCCCTGAATCTACTTTTCTCCCAAAATTTAGAAAACCATTTTTTTTTAAATGTTTGGGCTAGCCCAATGTCCAATTGGTTAAGACCAGAGTACCCATGGACCAATTTGGTTTTTAACCCAACTAGACCATAAAATATTTGGGTTTAACCATAACCCGCCCATGACAATTTGGGCTTGGTTTGCCCATGGGTGGCCCAACCAATTGACAGCCCTTCTGCTCAACCACCTAGACATGCCGAGCATATTATTTATATATTGCCTCAACTCCTTGTTAGCTCCTTTATAAGGAATGTACAAAGGAGTGGGACCTTAATCTTTTACGAGAATTCTTCCACCTTGAAGATATACCCTTGATATTGGGATTGAAACCTTCTCGTTCACTAACTATGGATGGATATGTTTGGAATCAAACAAAATCAGGAGTTATATCAGTTAAAACTGGATACGATCTAATGAGATCTACCAAGGTGAAACTCACAAAATCAGGAGTTATATCAGTTAAAACTGGATACAATCTAATGAGATCTACCAAGGTGAAACTCACACAAGACCATGTCTTGGAGCCCAGCATCACAGACATTCAGATCCATGTGTGGAAGTTAAAATCTCCGAGCAAGATGACACATTTTATGTGACACGTCCTCTCTAGTTGTGTGGCGACGGCCAAGAGCCTCACCTATAGACACATGGGTGCCGATAGGAGCTGTTCTAGATGTTGTGACCCAATGGAGTCGATTAACCATCTTCTTTTGAATGCCCTCAACCATGCAAGTTTGTGATTTATCGGACTATTCTTCCCTTCTGGGTTGCTTCCCGAGTACTTCTATATACCAAAACATGAACTTTCTGTTTTGGAAAAGAAAAATAGGTGGTTCCATTTGAGCCAAAATTCGACACCTTCCCATTGATATGTTGGTACATCTGGAATGCGAGAATAACAAACTCTTTAATGGAAAAGTCATCTCTCCGGCGATACTCTCCAACTAGCATCCCTCGAGGCAGAAAGTTGGAATGGGCTAATCAAAAAGAGGTGGAAGTGGACGAGGATCATGTCGACCTACATAGACCAAGGTAGGAGTACATGTCACGAACCAGCTAGGTCCAGGATCAAGGTTTGGCTTAATAGGATGTTTATGAACCTTATTGGTATGATCCATGAAGTTTTGGACCGTGAGAAGGGTTGAGATTACACACTGGACGTGATGGGCTATTTTATGAGGATTTTTGGGCTTATGTTTAGAGCAAGATAGAGGGGTAAGAAGAATAAAGAAGAAACCAGCTGGAGAGAGAGTGTGCTTGACCTGAAACCAGCTGAAGATACTAAAGATGAAATGAATCAAAGTGACACTTACCTAGCTGAGCTGGATAAGCTAAACAATCAAGTGAGTGGGAGTGACACTGATCCTGGAGATGAGTGAGAGTTACACTGATCCAGTAGCTGAAGCTGAGCTAAAGAAGAGTGACACTGGAGTTGTTTGGAATGAGCTGAAATGCGGCCTAATGATCAAAATGGACCAGGCCATTTTTATGCAACCAAGCCCAAGATAAGGATCCAATTTATCTTGCTAATGGTCCAGCCACAAAATTCAAGTCTAAGAATCCATTTGAAGCTGTTATGGATCAAGTGGCCCAAGAAGAAGTGTTGCAGCCTATGGGAAAATTCATAACTAAATCGATATGGGTTTGCTACTTGTCAAATCCAACCAGACCTATGTTCAGTTTATTTCAAGCCCATTCTCATCAGGAATACCAAGAGGGAGTCAGCAAAGAGTTCCTGGTCGTGGGTATATAAAAGGCCATTCAAACACACTCATTTTTGGTCAATAGTCTTAGTGTTCATTGCAATTTTCTATAGTTATAGTTTTTACACAAAGTCTTTGCCTAGTTTTCTCCTTTCTTTCTAGTTTTTCACACATTTTAAGACTATATAAAGGGCTTCACGTCCTGAGTAATAATCATTCAACATTTTTAATAAAAACCTTCTCTTTAATCTTGTTGAATCCCTTGTTCCTGATGAACATTGTATTGGGTTGTTAGGAGAGGGATCTCCGATGCAACCTCTCTT
The DNA here is from genome assembly GCA_905132765.1 of Moricandia arvensis. Classification (NCBI taxonomy): domain Eukaryota; kingdom Viridiplantae; phylum Streptophyta; class Magnoliopsida; order Brassicales; family Brassicaceae; genus Moricandia; species Moricandia arvensis. The sequence goes on from CAJHQP010002515.1 coordinate 70,180, forward strand.
AGACAATTTTTAGCCAACGCTCATGGCAGAAGAGAAAACCAGCACAAAGGGCCTTCCGCATCCCTTGGTGTATCCTACACGTCCATCACTTGGCCATTCTGGTCCAAGACTATCCAAATCACCAGCCTCAGAGTGTGTAGTCCGTGGGAAGGGTTTCATCAAGTGGTATCAGAGCCACTCTGAGGTTCGGATTTCCTTACAGCCAGCCAGTCTTAACCATAAAGTGAAGGCTGAACGCAAAGCAACAAGAGAGTTGTTGCAAGGAAGGAAAAGATCGATTCAGATTCCATCCTTCCATGGAGAGTTTGATCCATATTCATATAATGATTGGGAAAAAGAGTTGGAGTCGATCTTTGGATGTCATATCTACACAATTGAGAAGCGGTTTCGTCTTGCAGTTACTGGGTTGCAAGGGTATGCCCTTGATTGGTGGAATCAGGTTGCTAACACCAGGAGACGCACTGTAGAGCAACATGTTTCTTATTGGTTTGAGATGAAGACAATATTGAAGGAAAGGTTTGTAGCCAAGAGTTATGGTCAAATTGATTTGAAGAGATTGCAAAGTCCATATGATTCAGTTTGGGCACGATCTAGACCAGCCAGAAAAGAAAAATCCAGCAACATCATGGCATCTCAAAAAAAGTGTAAAGCAGAGCAAATCAAAGAAGGCGGAACAAAATCCAATATCCAATCCGATCATAGAGACTCCATCGGTCAAATCTGAAAAGAAATGAAATGATTGATTGGAGAGATGGCTGTGTGCTTTTAAGGAGAAGATCAATCAAAATATCACAGCCTCACGTCCATCACCAGCCACACAACTATCAGTAGAACCAAAGAAGCAAGGAGCAGTCGCTACCATTCAAGAGATCAAAATTGTTGAACCAGAGTCAACAAATCTTTTTGTGAAGATTAATGCAACCATAGAAGAAGCAAGGCTACAGAACTTGGAGAAATGGAAGTTCCTGTTACAAGAGGTGGATCAACAAAAGGAGACAGCCACTGAGATAACCTCAGTCACTGCTACTCAACAGACCAGAGAAACTGAACCAAAACTGGTTAATTTTGACCAAGAAGATTGTTTGTTTAACCAGCTGCATCAAAAGGAAGGTTCAGAGGCTGTGGGTGTTCTATTTCCTGTCCAAAACGTGGTTGAAGAAGAAGCTTTCATCAGACCAGAGGCAGCTCATGAGAAGAAGCACGCAATGGTTGCAATTCAGGTGCATTTCATGAACCATTTGCTTGTGAATTTGTGACCAGACCGATTGTTTGGATTAAGAACATCCTAATGGAGCGTCTGAGACATATCAGGGGGCTACAATACTTCATCTTTAAACCAGGAGAAGGTACGTGTGTGGTCAGAAACAACAGTCTCATCCTTGGCAAAAGATCGACACAAATGAAGAAGAAAAATGTTGGATCTTTCATCCTTGAAGAAATATCAGATTTGAGGTCATATCTTTTTGAAGAAAGGGGAGATGATGCAAACCTGAGCAGCCTCATATACCAAGGTAGGAGTACATGTCACGAACCAGCTAGGTCCACGATCAAGGTTTGGCTTAATAGGATGTTTATGAACCTTATTGGTATGATGCATGAAGTTTTGGACCGTGAAAAGGCTTGGGATTACACACTGGACGTGATGGACTATTTTATGAGGATTTTCGGGCTTATGTTTAGAGCAAGACAGAGGGGTAAGAAGAATAAAGAAGAAACCAGCTGGGGAGAGAGTGTGCTTGACCTGAAACCAACTGAAGATACTAAAGATGAAATGAATCAAAGTGACACTTACCTAGCTCAGATGGATAAGCTAAACAATCAAGTGAGCGGGAGTGACACTGATCCTGGAGCTGAAGTTGAAGCTGAGCAAAAGAAGAGTGACACTAAAGCTTGTTTGGAATAGCTGAAATGCAGCCTAATGATCAAAATGGACCAGGCCATTTTTATGCAACCAAGCCCAATATAAGGATCCAATTTCTCTTGCTAATGGTCCAGCCACAAAATTCAAGTCTAAGAATCTATTTAAAGCTGCTATGGATCAAGTGGCCCAAGAAGAAGTGTTGCAACCTATGGGGAAGTTCATAACTAAATCGATATGGGTTTGCTTCTTGCCTAATCCGACCAGACCTATGTTCAGTTTATTTCAAGCCCATTCTCATCAAGAATACCAAGAGGGAGTCATTAAAGAGTTCCTGGTCATGGGCATATCAAAGGCCATTCAAACACACTCATTTCTGGTCAATAGTCTTAGTCTTCATTGTTGTTTTCTATAGTTCTAGTTTTTACACAAAGTCTTTGCCTAGTTTTCTACTTTCTTTCTAGTTTTTCACACATTTTAAGACTATATAAAGGGTTGCACGTCTTGAGTAATAATCATTCAACATTTTTAATAAAAACCTTCTCTTTAATCTTGTTGAAACCCATTGTTCCTGATGAACATTGTATTGGGTTGTTACGAGAGGGATCTCCGATGCAACCTCTCTTAGCCAATTGTGAGCCAACACTCATGGCTGAAGAGAAAATCAGCACAAAGGGCCTTCTGCATCCCTTGGTGTATCTTACATATCCATCACTTGGCCATTCTGGTCCAAGACTATCCAAATCACCAGCCTCAGAGTGTGTAGTCTGTGGGAAGGGTTTCATCAATACTTCAGTTACTGAGATAATACCCCATTGGATACCCCAAAAGTCAACATGCCAAATTGATATTTCATGGATCAGTAACTGTAGTGTAAGTGACATAGGGTAGAGTCTTAAGGATCACATGGGTATTGAATCTTTACGACTTCGTGCGTGCAACAGAAGTCTCTCTTCCCTCCACGCTGAGATGGAAGGACTACTTTCGGCGACCTCATGTATGAGAGAAATGAGGATTCTTTCGATCCGCTTCAAGACTGATTGCTTGGACTTAGTGGATATGACTACAAACCCCGTTGGACTGACTGGCTTTTGCTTCATAGATTGATAACTTCCGAAGCCTACAAGATAACTTTGAAAGTGTGAACCTGTTTCATTTTCCCGGAGCAGGAATGGTCGGGCGGATCAACTAGCAAAGAAAGCTAGAAATAGAAGTTTTATATTCTCCCATATAGATCAGACATCGTAAGACAGAAGTGTTCTATGGAGAAACGAATCGTCTGACTATAACTTGGTCTAAAAGATTAGATAGCAAACAAAAAAAAATTATAGTTACAAGATAACATTACGTTATACTTTCATATATTAACTGCTAATGTTCTTGCTGCCATTACATCATGACAATGTTTGACAAATATTAGTACATGGTTAACACATAACACTATAATTATAGTTACGTGTTAATAGCTTTATTTATATACACCTCCCAATAGCTATATTTAATATAAACTCTAGTAACCATTACATACGATGATACAGTAGATATTCGAATTATTGTTGAATAAATCTTGATAGTAGCCTATACATATACCGATTCAGTATTCATTCTCGTTCTTCTTAGCATACAAACTGAATATAAACTGATAAGGAGTGCCTGCCTAATGTTTTATACAGCCCTAAGCTAAATTAAAAAACATGCCCTTGTACATATTTTATCAAAATCATAAACAATATAAAAACCTAAACTTTCATAAAAATCAAATTCTATAAACTGTTTGTAAGAAATTAGTTATTTAGAACATTGTTATTGAAATATAGTTTTTTTTTTTGTTCAATAAAATCATCTATTAAACTTTCATAGTCAAGTCTTTCAACAATATATGTCTCAACTGATAACATAGCCAATATTTTTAACCTAAACTTTCATAAAAATCAAATTCTATAAACTGTTTGTAAGAAACTAGTTATTTAGAACACTGTTATTGAAATATAGCTTTTCTTGCATTTTTCTATAAAATCATCTATTAAACTTTTATAGTCAAGTCTTTCAACAATATATGTCTCAACTGATAACATAGCCAATATTTTTAAGCTTTCTTGTAACGTGGTATACCGTCAGTAGATCTTTAACAGCTCAAACTTCGAAAAACTTCTTTCAATTCTGGCGACTGATACTTAAATGGTCAACAATATCCAATAAGCAATTTTTGTGTGTTTGATAACAATCCCTATTTCTTTTCAAAAACCAAGCACTTCAATAGGCTTGAAAACTTCAAGACGTATTGATTCTCGAATAATCTTTATGTAACACCCGTCACCTCCTATATGGAGAATGGTGTGCCACCAACAACATCTCACGACACCATCACATACTGACATCCCCACTCACCCATAAACCATATAAAATCCGAAGAAATAAACGTCTAGTAGCATTAATCCGTCCAAAAATCATATACTCGCCAGTCTCACCTGAAAGGGGGTAAGAAAGTGGGATGAGTACCCGGGAAGTCACTCAGTGGGGGGTATGGGATGTTAAACTCGAAGTCCATGGACCTGAACATAGCACTCTAAATAAATATAATTTAATCCTAATATTTTACAAACATGGTACTAAAGTACCGAGAACAAACAATGGTCCTAGCGAGGTGCACTCTTGCTGCCCACTAACAGGCCAAAAGACATCGCGGAAAAAGTGCTCGGTACCACACGCCCATAGACGGTTTATCGACCTCGAAGCCTTGGCACAACAGGTCGATTAAGCTGTGCCGCAGCATCTCCACACCATATATACTGGTCAATGGTCGACCTACAGAATTACGTCTCCGTAGTCGGCTAACATCCCTATCACCTCAATACTCGATATATATTTATATATAATATCAATTATAAATGAAACAAGCAAAGTTAAACCATCTAACACTATATATCCGCTTTAAGCATAAAACCTAAAACTATAACAAGAAGACTCTAGAGAGACTCAATTCACGAACACAAAACATATTAGAACTAAACTATATTTATTCAAAGTCCTAAGCCATGTACGATAAGTTCGAGAATAGCCCTCACCTTGGTCTAGGTTTCTGAAGAAAACACCAGATGACCTTAATGGTTCTGAAATAGTAGCTCTGGAACTCTCTGAAAGAAAACGAATTTCTAGCAGAACTGAACCCTATAGAAAACACATGAATAATTCAAGCACTGACCATTAACATTTTGATCCCTCCTTTCATGATGTAGTACTAAATGTCCTCTATCCGTATCCATCGAGTTTTCTCCGATCATACACCGTTTGATTAACCACAGCTTCACATCCATCCCGATCACAAACGAAGACTGCATCAACACCTCTTGCGAAAACAAATATAACTTTCAGAAAATAACTCGAAATCACAATATGCTTACTCGAGATGATAGAAGAACGAATTAAATACTTACTGAAACTTTTCCATATTTAAAGGTTCTGTTTTGACCTGCCGTTTCGCCCTTACACCGAGACTGGTCCGAACTCTATCTGAAACCCAACAGCTTTAGCTTATTCTTGACCAAGAAACAACATCAATAAAATTTTAATGTACAATTCCGATCTCGATTCCGTATATTGATACAGATTCCTGTAAACGAGATCTATCCAAAGAGACATGATTCACGGCCTGAAATAACCTGAACCGAACCAGAAACCTCACAATTAACCACACCTCAGCGATGGATCCAGTGAACTATGGTGAAGAGATGCGGCAGCACAACTCAGCTTGGATCAACCTGATACCAGTTGGTGACAACTCAGAAAATGATCATGTGAATCTACGGTGGACTGTGATGACTTATGGTGTTGAGCAGTGGTGCTGGTGGTGATGAGAAGCCTCGAGAGTTGCCGCAACAAGAAGAGGACGACTAAGTTAACAAGAGGAAGGAGATGCATATGGGTTTATAAATAGTTTTGGTTTGTAATTAGTTTGGTTTAGTCCAATTAAATAATCAAACAAATTTCAAAATAGGTTTTCACTAAACCGGGTCATTGCAATTCTCCCCCACTTATACGGAATTTTTCCTCGAATTCAACTCTTTGTGCGGGTTCATTCCTCAAAATTTATTGGTAGTTTATTTTGTTTGAGTTTCGGTCTCTTTGGTGTCCCTCGTTGACCATAGCTCTCTTCCAACAAATTTTAACAAATCATCATTGTCCCCTAATTTTTTTTCGTTCTAGAACCTCTACTGAGTGGCTAGGCAAAGTTTTTTTTTACTAACGTAATTGGTGGCTGCTACAAAATAAACCCAGGCGCTCTAACACTTTGCTCTAAACATATATGTGATACGAGTTTTGTTGCAGGAGATTATGTGGTATGACAGGTGAGCCATTGGTTGGCATGTTTTTTTTCGTTATGTGTATTCTTGAGTATGAGTATGTTGACTATTTTGGAGACATGCTTAATTTGTAAACTCGTGGAGATCGCTTTTTGATTGGGGGTGCAGTAGATTACATTGTGCCGATATTTGAGTTATGCACGGTTTTGTGTCAGATTTTGGTTATGTTGGACATTCTGGAGTGTATTCAAGCCCAAGATTAAAATCCAGATTGTTGGCACATAGAGGTTTGGAGCTTCAGCATTCATCATAATTTTCCGATCATACGCTGATGATTTTTGTTCATGGGAGATTTATCAAATAAGGAGCTGAATCAGTGATACAATACTAGGGATGTATTACTACCATATCATCAAGTGGTTCTGGATTTCATGAGTAAAAATGTTTATCACCGGAGCTCAAGCAAGTAACCTTCCAAGGAATTTAAACGAACAAGAGAATTTTGATTATCTTCATGTTGCACGTTGATAAGTTATTGGAGAGAGGAGCTTAGGGTTTTATAGCAGCCATAGTGATGGTTAAAGATGATGGAAAACATAAGGTGTATGATACACCAATGGTTGTTGAGTATGCGGATGTATTTTAACCTTTGAAAGAGACACCACCAGGCATAAAAAATGTTTTCACTAATCGGAGAGAACCAGGGAAAGTACCAAGGTCACTAGCACTATACAATTTAGCGCCGACAGAGATGGTTAAGTTGAAAAGGCAGATGGAGGATCTACATACAGGAGGTTTACCAGGTCAGGTATTTTTTCCATGGGGTGGAGGACTATATTATTATTGATCATCAGTCTTAAGCATATTTTAACTCTGGATGATTTGAGTTTCAAAAATAGCAGATGGATAAAATAGTTTGTAGGCCGCAATCTCGAGATCACATACCATCATGGTAAGGCTAACTAGGTGGCTGATGCGGTGGCAAACACATGAGTGAGCTGGAATCAAAGAAGTTCATGAGTTAGTTGGGAAACTTGTTAGCATCTGGTTACACAAAGTTACTGTGGAGCTAGAGTCAGTTGGTTTTGAAGCATTGGGTCATGCATACTACTTTGGAGGATACAACAGCCCCAAGAAAAGGATGAGAGACTAAGAAAGCAAAAAAAAAGTGGAAAATGAATATTCAGCTATTACACCACAACAAATAAAATGTTAATTTTTCATGACGGTATGTGTGCCATAGGACGAGCAATTAAGAAAGGAAATCTTATAGCAAGCACATCACTCACCTTTGTCCATACATCTAGAAAATGCAAAGATGTATATGAATCAGAAATGATATTATCACATGAGTGGAATGAAGATGGAGTCGGATACATTTATGTCGCAGTGACATGCTTATCAGATGATCAAAGCGGAGCATCGAATACTTATCGTATTATTACAAGATTTACATTTCCTAGATTGGAAATGGGATATGATGATTATGAGATTCATCACTGAAATTTTGAAGACAAATGGGATATCGTGGACCAACTCACTAAGTTAGACTCTAGAAGATATGTTCAACACTTGTATTTTGGATTATGAAGAAAAATGTGAAAAATATCTACCGCTGGCAGAGTTCATCTATCGTAACAGTTAACATTCGGGTATTGAGATGCCACAATTTGAGAGATGTTACGGTAATTTTGACACATATCGCTATGTTGCCAAAGGGGGGGAGCACTGGAGTATATAAGCAACAATAATCTGAGAGACAACAAAGAAAATGGAACTGCACAAGAGTCGGGTAAAGGTAGCCAAAAATTGTCAAATAAGCTATGCAGATTAGAGTTTAAGGTGGACGACCTAGTATATCTGAAAATGAATATATTTAAAGGAGGATCCAAGACCCTAATTATGAAGAAGCTTAAACCGAGATACATGAGACTGTTTCATATTGTTGATAGTTTGGAGCAGTGACTTATAGATTGAGTTTATCATCAGAGTGTCAGACGTTCAATACATGTATCACATATCTGTTCAGAGCAAAGTGTTAGAGCGCCTGGATTTATTTTGTATAAACCGCCAATTACATCAGTAAAAAACATTGTGCCTAGCCACCCAGCAGAGGTTCTGGAATGAAACAAAAAAAAAAATTTAAGGGACAATGATTATTTGCTAAAATTTGTTGGAAGAGAGTTGAGGTCAATGCGGGACACCTGAGAGACTGAAACTCAAACAAAAATAATCTACCAATAATTTTGAGGACTGAACCCGCACACAAGTCAATAATTGAATTCGAGGACGAATTTCTTATTAGTGGGGGAGAATTGTAAACGACCTGGTTTAGTGTAAATCTTTATTGAGATTGGTTATATTATTTAATTGGAATAAACCAAACTAATTACAAAACCAAAGATATTTATAAACCCATATGCATCACCTTCCTCTTATTAACCTACCCGTCATCTTTTTTTTGCGGCAACTCTCGCGGCTTCTCATCACCACCAGTACCACGGCTCAACACCTTAAGTCATCACAGTCCACCAGAGATTCACATGATCACGGTCTGAATTGTCACCAACCGGTATCAGGTTGATCCAAGCTGAGTTGAGCTGCCAGATCTCTTCACCATCGTTCACTTGCATCATTGGATCCATCGCTGAGGTGTGGTTAATAGAGAGTTCCTAGTTCGATTCAGGTTATTTCAGGCTGCGAACCATGTCTATTTGGATAGATCTTGTTTCCAGTAATCTTTCGCAACAAACTGAATCGAGATTGGAGTTGTACAGAAAAAGTTCTTGACGTTGCTTCTTGGTCAAGAATAAGCTAAAATTGTCGGGTTGCAGAGACTATTCGGACCAGTCTCGGTGTAAGGGCGAAACAGCTAATCAGAACAGAACCTTTAAATCTGGATATTTCTCAGTAAGTATTTAACTCTTTCATATATTCTCCAGCAGGCATATCGTCATTTGGAGTTATTTTCTGAAAGTTATACTTTTTTCGCAAGAGGTGTTGGTGCAGTCTTCATTTGCGACCCGGCTGGAGGTGAAGCCGTTTTGGTTAATCAAATGGTTTCTGATTGGAGAAAACTCGGTGGATACGGATAGAGGACACCTAGGACTACATCATGACCGGAGGGATCAAAAAGTTAATGTCAGTTCTTGAATTATTTATGTGTTTTCTCTAGGGATAAGTTCTGCTAGAAATATCATATTTGTCTTCTTTCAGAGAGTTCCGGAGCTACTGTTTCAGAAACATCAAGGTCATCCGGTGTTTTCATCAGAAACCTAGACCAATGTTAGGGCTATTCTAGAATTTCTCGTACATGGCTTAGGAAATTGAATAAATATAGTTTAGTTCTAATATCCGTCTTCGTGAATTGAGTATGTCTGGAGTCTGCTTGATATAGTATTAGGTTTTGTGCTTAAACCGGATATAAGATTTTAGATGGTTTAGCATTGCTTGTTTCATTTATAATTGATATTATATATCGAGTATTGAGGTGATAAGGATGTTATCCAACTAAAGAGACTTAGTTTTGTAGGTCGGCCAGTGACCAGTAGATTTGGTGTAGGGATGTTGCAGTGCAGCCTAGTCGACATGTTGTGTTAAGGCTTCGAGGTCAATAAATCGTCTACAGGCATGTGGTACCAAGCACTTTCTCGGCGATGGCTTTTGGTATGTTATGGGGTAGCGGGATTGCACCTCGCTAGGACCATTGTTTGTTCTTTGATTACTTTGGGTATCGTGTTTACAATGTGTTAGGATTAATATTTATTCAAGTGTTATGTTCGGGTCCATAGACTTCGAGTTTAGCATCCCATACCTCATTGAGTGACTCCCATGTTACTCATCCCTCTTTCTTTCCTCCTTTCAGGTGAGACTGATGAGTATATGATTTTTGGAGGGATTGATGCTACTGGGTGTTTATTTATTCAGATTTTATATGGATGATGGGTGAGTAGAGATGTAGGTATGTGAAGGTGTCGATTGATATTGTTTGTGGCACGCTGTTCTCCATATAGGAGGTGATGGGTGCTACACTTTAGTTCCATAAAATCATCACCAACTATGTATGCATGCATACCATTTTGTAAGGAAGCTTCTAGATTCAACCATGATTCCCTCAAATTATCTTCACTTGCATATGTTAATTTTTTTTTAAATCAAACAAAATTTCAAAAAATTTCAGATTTTTGGAATTGTTCAAATCTTGACTTCAAGGAAACTAGAGCTTGATCCATGAGCATGTTGAACCAATCAATCCTGAAACTCTCCTCTGGTGATAATAACAGATTTTTCTTTACTATTTTCGTGTCTTCATCACAATGCCTTTTCCTTCTAATGATACAATTTTGTTTCACAGGATATTGAGCTTTAATCTCCATACATGCTACAATTTGCCTAGCTTTTGTCTTAGCCTTTACTTCCTCAAATATGTTTCTTGATATTTTTGAAAATATGACAAATCCTTTCAGTTGGTTAACTGCAACATCAATATCAATATTTTCCGATTGCGGACTCTTGCTTACTGTGTTGACAACAAAAAGAAGGTCATGCCAAACAGCCATACCAAACAAGAACTTGAAACCTCCAATTCCATGTATTTCACTTAAAGCAAGGAATCCGACACTACTTAGTGTTGCTGGGTCATCAGTACTTTCAACTACGTAAAGTAATGCTTCTCTGATATTTGATGCTTGAAACTGTATTGCTGTAACATTTTCGACATGAATTTCCCAACGTGTTTGAGACAAAGATTTAAAGGTTAGTCCTTTAATCATCTCTGTCAATATGTTCCACCTGTTTACTGAAGTAGAAAACAAGCAATATATTCTTTGAGTGATTTTTTTTTTGAATTATACAGAGGTATCCTGGCCCCACAGAAGTGGGTCCAGACTAGCCCCGCCGAAGTGATTCCAAAGGAAGACACAACTTTTGGGGAAGAAGATGATATATCGCATAACACAAGATTAAGACTATGACAACCATATGGTGTAAAGAATGCCCTTGGATTGATTTCTAGCAACCTCTTTTGAAGTTATTTATTCTTTCCTTTCATATTAGATCTATTATCATAGTCTGCCTCTGACATCACAAATGTCTAACTCTAGCGCAACCAATGCTTCTTGGAGCGAAGCAAAAAGCCCTTATCCTGATTCATCTTTGACAATCAAAATGTCAAAAAGAATTCCTAGATCTTCGTTGACATTTTAGAAACATCCACACATCGGATAACCAAAGTCATTTAATATTTTTGACTAATATACGGGGTACAATCAATAATTATGGAGAAATACTCTAATTCATGGATTTTATGTATGATCATAACTTTAATCTCTTTAGCAAGCATTTCAATCATTTCATTCTGAATTCAATGACTAAGGTAATGCACATAGATTTCCTTTTCTCAATTCGTGAAACATTCTCTCTCATCACTGTATCAAACTCCACAATCATCTCCATAAGACCCAAAAAGTTTCCATTGTTCTTCACCAAGTTTTTTATTGTCTCCATGAAATTCTAAGTTTCTTTGTGCTAGAGTTTTCACCACTTCAAATAATCTCAACAATACTTCTCACCAATGGATTTTCTCTCTATTTAATTTTTCTCGAACATACTTATCAACTGTCTGATTTTCCTTAAATATCAACTCCAACTCTTTCCAACGAGTTATACATAAAACATGATCATGGAAAACTTAATGTTCTTTCAGCCTTGCTGAAAAGTTTTTCTATCATTATATCTCATAGTTGCCAAGTTACCACCACCATTTTCATGCCTGAACAACTTGCAGCGAAAACAAAAGCTTTATAAGCTTTTCAGTATATCAACCAGTGCCTATTTTTTTCCTACGTTTATCATATCTCTTATGTAAAATATATGAGAAAAATGTCTACCAATATTATCCTTAAGAAACTGATGATGACTTGATAATCTTATCTTAAGACCCTTCTTAACCAACAAGTCTCTATTCTTATATCAAGGTTTCCCCAATTTCCTGGATCATAAGCATTTTTATTTTGTTGTTCCTTTCTCTGTTCACCTTATTTTCAGTTTCATCTTGATGAGTTTATTTTTAACCAATATCATCTGAATTCTCAAGCTCACTATTTTGACCACTATCATCGACAACTTCATATTTGTCTTCTTCTCTTTGAGTAGATGAATTTCTAATTTGGGTATTATTAATTTTCGTTACAAACCTGGACATATAACCTTGTAATGACTTGACGAATGCTTCTTTTTCTTCTACTTATTTCTGTTTTGAACTCCAGTTGGTTGACTTTTTTTATTCAACATGGTTTACTCGTTCCAGATGGTGGTCCCATCCGTTATTGCATCAAAAAATTAAGGATAATCATTCGAAACTTTAACACAGAAAATTAGTATATGATCAATTGACCTGCATCAATTTGTGTGAAGACTATCCAAAAGCTATCTAGTATGTTCGTAACAATGTCATGGCCATCACAATTTTCTAGTTTCTATACAATATTGGCAAAGAAAACAAAGAATAGTCACGTACCTTGTTACAACAAAAAGATGAATTAAAAATCTGAGGTAATATAAATAAATATATAATCGAGAGACAAAAGGGCAAAAGAAAAATCTGGTTAAAGCAAAAGTGTTGTAAGACAAAATAAATGAGAACAAGAAAAAAATTGTTTTGTGGCTAGAATTTTAACTTTTAACTATAATTAAAATATAAATTCACTATAATTATTAATAATAAATTTATATATATTGTAAAAATCCCAATAAACGTTATTCTAAATAATAATGTCCGATAAATAATATTTAGCTAAAATAACTCTATACTAATTGATACATATATTACAGTGAGCGAACTGATACTTGTACTCCAAAAGTGTGGAATGTGGCCAAACTATAAGATTTCATTGTTCAGGACGACATACCTCTCATCAGGAGTTTGGCCATAAATTAATCAAATAGAGATGATATGTTCAGATGGAGCTATACGCAGAGCATGATGTACACTGTGAAATGTGAATATTGGGTTGCGAGGAATGTGCTATATGGGGAATAGGAGATGATGGTTTTGGAACCAAGCACTACTAGTTTAAAGGCCTTTTCTGAAGAAAAAAATGATCCACAGAAGATACACCATCTTATATAGCTGCTGGTGTCAAGGTACGTAGCGGTAAATGAAAATCTAACACGTCGCCATACACAATGCGATAATCAATGTCCAAGATGTGGAGAGCCCAATGAATCTGTCAACATGCCATTTTTGAATGTCCACTTGCTTGCAGATATGTGCCCTCGACATCTTCGTGTCCAGGAATTTTCTTAACAAATAATGATTTTAATAATTTAGACTATCTTTCATGGAGGAAAAATAAGATAGAAGACCCCGAACTAGATAAGGACCCATACCCTTGATTGATTTGGTACTTATGGAAGGCTCAAATGACAAATTTTCTGAGGAATCTCAAGAGATCCCCTTGATCTGGTTAGACACTCAGAGAGTGCATGCATACCATGGTTTACAGCGAGGAAAATTTTCACAGTGGTGGCTCAGCCAACACATCAACAAACGACTATGCAAATTATAAGCCTGAAATTAATTAGTTTGGTGGATGGTTCATGGACAACTGAAGCAAACAACAATAGCTATGGATTAGTATGGATGGATGAATAAGAAAGAGAATAACTCTTAGGGTTAAATAACAAAGAAAATTGTATGTCTTATTTGCACTTAGAATTGGAGGCTTTACTCTGGACGTTGGAAAGTATGCTACAATACATGAGTTGTCAACACTTTGGGACAGAATGCAAGACCATTTTATCAATGATTTTGGAACCACAACAATGGCCGAGTTTTTCTACAGATCTAGGAGAGTTTGTTTTGCTAAAGAAAAGATTCCAAGATTTCAAGATCTACTACAAACCGAGAGAGAAGAATCAGATAGTGGATGGTTTAGATAGGATTGCTCGTAATTTTTATTGTGCTTTATCTTTTGGTGGTTATGCCTATTCCGGTATACCTTCCCAGACCATCTCAAGCTTGAGTAATAGAATAATCTTTTGAGGTCAAAAAAAAGGAAAGCTTTTTACTAATTTTTTTATAAAAGTATGCTTCTTTAATTTTGGATACCATAATCGGCGGTTTGCTCTCTGGACCGACCC
>CAJHQP010002516.1:0-84461 GCA_905132765.1 Moricandia arvensis
ATATACTATATACGCGATTTCTATCTGTAGTCCGAAGGTAAACTACATATGACGGCACGTAAAGGGTAATGGAGTGAAGATTGAAAGATGGTTTTACTACTTGTTACATGAAATCAATAGACAAGCTACCCTGTTTTACAAGTGTACTATTCCCACCCGTTGACATTACCAAGATTAAGACGCCATGTATTCCCGGTCAAATGTAAATGGAGAATCAAGTCTTCTACTGCTAGGGAAGTCTTAATTGCACATGATTTCGGTGAGAATATCGAATACCATAGGGAGAACAAGTATGTAAGAGAAGCATGATTTGGAACCATTAATCATGATGGTGTACCGGGAGGAGACCGAGGATTGAATATCTCAGTTAACGGCTATTATCTCAATGGAAGGAAGTAAACGTAACACGCCTTTCCTATTGCAGAGAGTGAAGTACAAAGTCACTTAAGCCACGTAAGTGTGTCTGAATCGTGACATGATTTAATTATATTCTTGCGTTAGCCTAATTGTGAACCATTCACACAAATAGAGAACGAAAGCATTGTAGAAGATAGTCTATGCGGAATTATGGAAATCGGAAATTGACTGTGATAGAATTCGCAGGTAAGCTGACATAAGCTGATCACCAAGGAAGTGCATGTATATAAATCATGTCATAACAGGTAGTGATTCTACTTTATTAGTGGATAAAAGGTGTTAGTTGTCCATCTGTTCGTGATCTTTTGTGTAAATTTGCCTTTATTAGTCGATTATTCGTACGTTTATGGGGCAAATAGTTGGTCTTTCACCTGTTTGGTTACTTTTCGTCACTTATCAGATCTCTCTTGGTTGGGAGTGGCTATACGGCAAGTATGTGAAATGAATCTGTTGATTTGGGATACCATGATAGTGATAACTGCATTGGAATGTGGATTCCTTAAATAGTTGAATTTGTTGATTAGGTAAAATCTCATATAGATAAGTATAGTGGTATGAGGTGCAAGAACCTAGCGCGCCAAGCTATAACTCAGCTGGAACGGAAGTAGCGGCGAACAAATCAAAAAGAACAAGAAAAAAAAGATTGTCACCCGCAGGCCCATTTGAAAGAATATTTCGGGTGTTGGTATCTTAACCTTTTCGGACATAGTAGGAGCAATAAATCGTGTTTCATCGATTAAAGACCAAGCTCAGCTCATCATATAAACCGTAAGAGAACCGAAAGCATGTAAAGGAAGACGATATGGTACCGAGAGATTAATTAGTGAAAACATCAACCGAGGAAGTTTAAATCACAGTCTCATAGGAGTTAAAAGGAAGAAGTGTGACCACACTTTTCTATCCCTAGCTGATATAGTGGCCTGATTAGCCATATCGTACGATAAATGAGAAATGGAATAAACTCTTACAGGGAGTGATTCCTTAGGTTCGCAGCCAACCATCGCATGAGAGGAAACGTATAACACAGAAGTCAAGTATGTGAAAGGCAGAGTTAATTGTGAAACCATATTATACAATGGAGTGTGACCAGGAAGTTGAATAAATCTCATCTGGAGTTTAATGAAGAAGAACCTCAATCACCACACTATTGTAGAGCTCATATGTGCCTTGTATGCAAGAGATCTAGTCATAGTTATTTGTTCAGAGGGACGCAACACGTAGGGAATTAATGATAATTTCGAGGATGATATCATAGAGGGAAGTGACTCTGAGAACTCAGGGGTGCTAGAAAAGCCAACAGGGATAGCATTGTTCAAGAAGGAATTAATTTTGCAATGTGCCTTTAAATGTGAGAATACTGAAACAGATTGACCTAGAGAATGGACTGCAATATAAGCTTTTCTTCCAAAGTTTAAGGAGCTTCATGAGGGATCAACGTAGCGACCGACCGTGGACCAAACAATTGTTGCTATTGAGAGACTCACGATTGATTCAAGATATCAAGACTACTTGTAGATACGAATCCTATCGGTGCAATTATCTTCAGTAGTGGATATTTCTTACAACTACAATATCCAGGGGGAGAGAGACCAGACATGATGTAAAGTGAGATTCATGATCTTTTGGAACAAGTACAAATGTATTGATCGTTAGATATGTAGTGAATGTTAGTCGCCCATTGGGAATAGGAGTGAAGTAACAATAGCCTGTTTACTTCATATTGAAAAGATATATGTGAGGAATGTGAGACACTTACTCCACTGAACTATATGTATTCCAAAGGTTTGGAATGACAGTGCTCACATGATTGCCTTGACATCATGAGGACATATGGGTCCAGGTAACACTTTTATAGACAATTTGTAACATCGTAATTTCACTATCTAGGGCATTTTCATATGTAGAATAATCACAGACTATACATGGTAGTGATATCGCATAACCTGTGAAGATGTGATAGGACGAAACGGCGCTGTCATTGATTGAGGTTGAATTGAAACCAGTTAGAGCTAATAGTGAGCAAACAAATCAGATATTATCGGGTAGTTCATAGAAATGGACTAGCAATAGGTGAGGGAATGTATTATAGAAGAGAAGGAACAGAAAGTTCATCCCAAGTCAACCGACTCTTTCATAGTCCTAGTGACATTCATGATTATTCGAAACAACAATTATGAGTGCAAATCAGTCTATTAATAGAATATACCTCAAATCAGAAACAGGGAAGGACACACAGCATGAGTAGGTGCGAACATTGAAATTAGATGGATAACCATTAATGTCGGTTGACCTCCATAGTTTGAGGGACTGGACAGAAAGTTGAAATAAATATTCTCATTAGGTGTTTTTACAGAGCTAGGAAACAGTAAAGTACGCAATAGACTAATTCTAAGATTCGCAGTATGTCTGATTTTCAAAGACTCTCTCATTAGTTCCGGATAAATAAGTAGAGTATTTCAATCATATAACATAATTCATGCTTTTGCTAAATTAACTAAGATCCAACGTAGGGAATAACCAACGATGTATAAGTTAGATTCAAACATCATGAAATATGATGATACCTGATTAATGGTTTCTAGGTGGACCATGATAGTCATTCAGGAGGATAAAAGTTGAATAGGACTTAGATCCATCAAGAGTATTAACAAAAGATAAATAAAGTCTACTTCACCACTACATGTAGTCGGAAGGTCCGTATTTCCAATGGTAAACATGACTATGCCACCGTAAGAGTATTAGGTAAATTACAAATACATTCACCACATACAATTTTTTACATATGGTCTGTGTATACTATGATACTATTCTTTAGTAACTAATCAGGAAGGAACCAAGATGTAAGTAAGAGCCATGATTGTGTGATACGACTATAATATTTATCATTGTGGGAATGATGAAGACAGATGAAATTTCTGATGAATACAATCTCCAGTACCTGGAAGTTGTTATGAAGGGAAGCTTAAGTCTGGGGGATTGACCAGTCACTGTATCTACATAGTTACAGATGGAACCCAAGTCCAACCAGTGATCACAGAATATGTCAAGCTGCGAAGAAGATTTGTTGAGTTTTCAAGACAGCATACTGCGCAATTATTTCTCCTCGATACTTGAATTTACTAATCAAAAACAAAATTCAGCTAGGAATTTCCCCCTAAGATCTAGAGAAGCTACTTGTTGCTTTTATATGATTATATCGTAATATAACACTCAAGGTGGAAAGGATCTATGGACTCGACATAGTAATATATTGGGTGCACTATAATAACATCTCAGTTAAGGACTTTTCTAAATGAATGGTAAAAGAGTGGACCCAACTGACTACAACTCTTATCTTTCTATTACCGCAGATTGATCTTAGTGCGACCTGAATATATTTAGCTTGGTCCTCGATTCAGACATAGCATATCTCTTCATGCTTAATCAAACAGGAGGTAAGAAGAAGGATCAATCAGGAGGGGAGAAAGTCATGAATATTTTGGGTAAAAACCTGAACAAATTAGCTTGCTTCAAATGTCAACCACAAGTCTATCTCTGAGATGCAAGAGAAGCAAATTCAGTTATGCAAAAGGTTAACGAGTTACAGTCTGAACTTGCGAAAGTGAAAAGCCAGGTTAGATACATCTTGAAGAATTCATAAAGATAAGTGATTATGCAATAATTTTAATCTTTGGAATGGATTTATGTTACAGAGAGAAGACAATGAAGTGGGGGAAAAACTCTGCTGCAAGAGTAAGTCATATCTATATATATGAGATCAATGGTTTTGTTTATTTATTTTACACTAGGATTTTTACTCTTGACCATTTGACAGAGTGTGAACAAGAGATCACAAAAGAAATTTCTTCTGATTGATTGGGCTGATGAAGATGGGAACGTTGCTGAGGGCCGTATCCTTGCTTCTGATCCAGATGACATAGTGAATGACAGTCGCCTAGGACCTAAGGATGCAAAGATCTTAGTTGAAACTGCTACTTAACCGGAAGCATTCATCTGGAGACCTGCGAGTAACATGTGGACAATTAAGAAAGCTGTTGGTCAAATCATTGCATGGCCGAAGAATAAATGTGTCGAACTAGGTATGGGCCTTGGATCAGAAGACATTGCACCACTGATAAATACTATTTCTCTGCATTCACATAGTAATTAAGGTCAAGATTTCGTCTATGATGAGTTTGATATCTGAATATGTTTGACAGGGATCGAGAGCAAATTCTCTCAACAAATGCAAAATACTGGATTTTTCTGATGATAGTGTAGTTGTCGGTGAAGGGCGTTGGCAGACACAAGAACCAAATGCACTGGTTAATGGCATTCCTCTCGACCTAAAATCTGTTAAAGTATTTCTGGATGTTGTGCTTGAGGAGGGAACATATTTATGGAGGCCAACGATGGATCTTGCATACCTTGACGACTGTTTTAAACTCTTTTATATCATGGCCTGCTCGGAAAGTTGTCTTTGAAAACACACCAGGATCAACAAGACAACATTCTCCTTCTCCAACACTGTCCCTTCATCAGTACGACACGGAAGAGAAACTTTGCTTTCATCTGATTATATTAGTCTCAGTTTGAAGTTGTGCTCATGTATATTGTAAAGTGTCAGATGAAGCTTGGATCTAAAGCTGTGAAACCGAATCAGAAGTGAAAACTGATGGACGTTAGTGTGAAGAAACAAGTTGTTGCTGAAGGACGTGTGCATTCAACAGACCCAGCTCAAATGGTCCACTTTGTATGCTTAGGTCCGAAAGCAGCTAGAGTTGGGGTAGATGTTGTGCTCGTAGATGATGCAGAAGTTTGGAGGAAATCAGATGAGATTGAGCGTGTGAAAGATGCACATGGTTCATCAATTGCTTGGCCAATTGATAAATTGGTCATCTTTTAAGCTGCTTTAAGTGTTGTATTTTTTTGCTATAACCTTGCATATGTAATTGCTTTGTTGATGATCAGAGTTTATCTCATCTCAGGGAGCAGGGGGAATGAAGAACTTAGGTCCAGATTAGCTAGTTTTAAGCTAGACTAATGAACTCCATGTATGATATTATTTCTTATGACTTTGGTATCATTTTTCAAACGGCATCAGTAACACTTATGTGTAATGACTTATGTAGTTTTGAACTTATTTTATGAATGGATTTGTTTGGATTTGAATTTCTGTTTTGGTGAAACAAATTACGTATTAAGCAAATCATAGCTCTTAGACACAAAAACAATAGCTAAAAAATTGTTGTCATTACAAATCATAGCATTCCAAATTACATATAATTTAAACTATCATGATATATTTTAAAGCTATTACACCCTTTTGTATAGCACTTAATAACTGCAATTACCAAAATAAGCTTTTGCTATTGTAGAAGTCTCTACCATTGCACGAAATATGTATCGTAATTAATTTGTAACAGAAAATAAACGTGTCATAGATTAGTTAATAACATCACCCAGTTAGTGCTATTGTAAATTAACATTTTGTAGCATCACAGAAAAACGCTATCCTAGGGGGGGTACCTATGATTGCTGCCGTATACATAACATTTGGTAAAACGCTATCAAACCCCTAACATAGCATAAAACCCTCGCTAACAATGGCCATATTTCTTGTAGTGTTCCAATACAAATCTCACTAAGGAGTTATGAATCTTCTCCCCTAGAAACCTAAAACTATAAAAATTTGTAAGTTGTGTCAAGTCTTTCCTATGCTTGTACTTGCACACTCTGTATACTCTCAATACATGAGCATATATATATATAAACCCCTAAAACTTGGTCAAAACTCGTCCGAGGCATTCTTGTCATTTGTCTTCTAAAATTGGGCTTTTCAATTGGCTGTCTTGTGAGTTGGGTGTCGATCAATGTCAAGTGTGCAACATCGATCGATCTTGGTCTTTCATCATCGGTCGACTCCAAGGCTGTGTCGTCGATCGACGGCAGTCTTTTACTTCGATTCCTCAAATAGCCAGCTACGGATTCTTCTCCTCTAAATGCTCCTAAAGCTCCAAGAATCTTCATTTATCTCCAAAACATCCATGGACCTGTAAATACTCTAAAAAAATCATGTACACACATAATAGACCCTAAATAGAGACTAAAACATGACCTAAAACTGGTAATACATAGGCTATATCAAATATACCATCCAATCTCATGGAGATATCTTCCATCATCATGTCATGAGATGCATAAACTCCATTAAGTTTATCTTCTAACAGCTTCTCATTTACCAGCCTCTATCTAAATGGTCTTCGTGAAACCAGGATCGATGGTCGTACAGGTCCATCGATAGATGGTGCTTTGTCTGCTCCATTCGCGTGCTTTCTTTGAATCATCTGATGAGTAGAGTACATATTTTGCTTTATCTCTTCCATGCATGTGGTAACCAGCTGATATTGTTGTTGAATGGGTAATAAATGACAACAATCCTCTTTTACTAGTCATTCATCAACATCTCATGTGCTCGGTAGATTCCTTGTACTATGTCATCTACTGCTGCTCTGCTGCAGTAGCCAGATGATGGTGTGGTCTCCTCAATATTCTCTGCATACTCTGGCCACAAATACGAGTGTGACCATGGATGGCTGTGTTCTGAAGAATATCTCTAATGTCTTCTTTGGACACATTGATGATTTTGCCATCTATGGTTTGTGCATTGCCATATTTGTATATGTAGACAACATACTCATATCTTTCTTCAGGTTTATGATATATAACTGACGAAGTCTTCTGTTTGGTGAGCGTCGATCGATGGCCTAGAGGCAACGTCGATCAATGACATGATCCATGTTTTTATCGGATCCTCTAAATTTCCAGCCTCCTCTGGAGCAAGACCGGGGGTTCTCGATTGCTTTTTCTTCAAGATAAGAAGTGTCGTAGTCTGGTTTAGCTTTGTCGTTCCCTAGGTTATGGTCGTCGATCGATGTCAAAAGGTGGGTATCGATCGATTATTGATTAACAATGTCGATCGATTGTATGGTTTGGGTGTCTATTAATGCTCCATCATCTGATTCCTTATCTTTATCAAAATCGCAGAACATATGCCACACGTCTTTGTTGATGAACCAAATCAATGAGAGTAGTGTTGGTTTTAGTTTGAACATATTTGTAGTAATGATTTTGATCAATAAGAGATAGATACAACCTATTTGTCTTCATGTCGGATACTGCTCCTACCATGGCCATGAAAGCTCTTCCAAGTAACAGGGATGAATTTTGCTCTACTTGGACGTCCAATACATGAAAGTCTACAGGAATTAGGGCATCACTGATTTTCACTTGGAAGTCTTTGACTATGCCTCCTTAATTTACCTTAGAGCAATCCAAAAAAAGTGAATGAATCACTTGAAAGTTACACATTTAAGCTGAGCACCTTTGCCATGGTTCTTGGCATAATGCTTACTAAAGAACTGGTGTCGCAGAGTGCATAAGGGTATTCATGTCCCATAATGTTGTAGGGAACCACAAACGTTCCAGGGTCACTTCTCTTCTTCAACTTAACCCTCTGCTTTATCTTCTCCCTCATATGACTAAACATTCTTTCAATGTCTTCATCAGTCTCCTTGGTTTCTCTGAAGAACACCCACAATTTATGAGTTTAATAAGCTTCCTCGAATGTAGTTTCTAAAGGGATTCTAAGGACTCGCATGGTAAAGCTATCCATCTCTTTCTCATTAGCTTTCCTTCTAAGATTCTTAAGGATCTTCTTCTTTCTTCTAGTACGTGTATCCATAGCTTTTTCAGTTACCATAGGAACTGATATATATGTATGTCTGGGTTTGGGTAGGGTGGGGATCGAGTTCTATTGAGTATATATAAGGCTCAGTTCTATACTTGGCAACCAGCATTCGATCAGCCGTCGACCGATGTTAGGGTCTGGCTGTCGTTGGATGTCCATCTCTTCATACACGGATTTTTCAAGTATCGTTGATTACGATGGGTAGCTTGGGCTGTTGATCGATGGTCGTTCGAACATGGCAAGGGATTCCCACAATTTTCCTCCTCTTGATGCCTAATCTCTTCCAAAACTTGCCAAAAATCATCATCAATGATGGCAATAACGTGATGCTTATGTCCAGACTCAATCTTTTCCTTGATCAAAGCTTTGTGTCTCCTCACAGCCTCACTGGTCTTAACCACTTAACTCTCTAGCGTCTTCACATGGGTGTTGAGAGCTTCAAATTTTGTGTTTAGATTAGAATAGACAACATCAATCTTTCCATTGAAGTCTACTGTCATCTTCTGCTTTCCTTCAAGAACTTTGTCAAACATGACTTCAATCTTGTTCTCCTGGGTATATGATGGGGTGTTCTGATAGTAAGAGGCTCCATAGGTTATGTTTTTGCTGTAGGGTCTATGCTGTTGTGATCCTTGGTTGTAGCCACTCCTCTGACAATTGCCATAAGAGTTCATGTTGCTCTGGTTCCTATATCTCTGAAATCCATTTCCAACAAATTCCACATCTTCTTCTTCACCTTTCTAGTTGTCAGATCCTATAGCTTCTAACCTTTTGCGAAGCTAACTTGCTTCTTCAGAAACCTCTTAACACTATCCAACTTGGCTTTTACTTCTTCCACCTGATTTGTGGTAAGTGTAGGGTCGATTTCTGCTCTCATGATCATTTTTCTTGGTGATTTGCTAGCTGCCCAAAATCTCTATCAATCTGGTAGCTTCTGCAGGACTCCTAGTGCATAAATTTCCCTCATTGGTTGTGACTAAAGCCATTTGGTATGACAAATAATACCCCTGAAGAAAGAGCTAAGAAGTTGTAGTTCATTGAATCTATGATGTGAACAATCTCTTTGGTATGACTTGAATCTGATCCAAGAGTCTCTGAAAGACTCTACAGGCTCATGTGTGATTGTAACAATTATGTTTTTCAAATCATTAGCTCTGGCATCATCAAATAAATTACACAAGAAGACATTTTTGTTGTCCGTCCAGGATGTAAGAGATCCTGGTTGTAGCTGCTTAAGCTAATATGAAGCATCTCTAGCAGGTGAATATTTAAGAGCTTATATAGAAGATAGTCCTAGGGACTCCATTAGCTTTAGTGGCAGACACAAGATCCTCAAATCTCTCCAGATAATCTTTAGGGTGCTCATGGGAATGTGCATAAAATAGTGTATGTTCCACAAGTGTGAAATAGGCTGGTGTCAACTCAAAATCGTTCCTCTGAATGTATGGAAGACGAATAACAGATCTGTTGATGTATGTCCAGGATGTAAGAGATCATGGTATTAGCTGTTTGAGCCAATATGAAGCATTTTCAGGGACTCCATTAATTTTAATGGTAGACACAAGATCTTAAAATCGCTCCAAATGATCCATAGAGTGCTCATGGGAATGTCCATAAAATGGTGGCTATGCCACAAGTGTGAAATAGGTTGACTTCAACTCAAAATCGTTCCTCTAGAAAGATGGAGGACGAATAGCAGGTCTGTTGGCGTAGAATTGATCTGAAACAATTGTAGTCAGCCAATGTTCTTGGTTGAGCAGTTTGGGCTTCAGCTATACCAGCTTCTCCTTGTTCAGGGATTACAGTCCCATGATCATCAATTCTCTGACCAGTTGCATTACGTAGATGACCTTCAAGGTCATACAGTTCCCCTCTCTCGTTCCTAGTCTAGATCAGCATAGCAACCATCTTATCTCAGGAATCACCATCAATGGATGTCTCGGGAGTAGTGTCGTTCGATGCCAGAAGATGATTGTCGATTGACGAAGAAGTATTGGCGTCAATTGATTGTTGTCACTTCTCCTTGTGGATGCTATGCTCGATTCCAAATGGGTCTAAGAAAACTAAGTATTTTTTCTTGTTGCTTCTTGTACTGCTGGCAATGCACTAAAGGACACAAGAAAAAGATTTGTAAATAAACTGAAAAGAATAACTAGACAAAACTTGCAAACCAAATCAAATGGTGATCCTTCTCCCCGGAAACGGCGCCAAATTTGATATGTGCTCAAATTACCCTAGAGCTATTAATTACTCTCTCAAATAAGAGGTTCAGCTGTAGTTTTAGGGAACAAATCCACACAAAGAAAGAGAGAGAGAGAGAGAGCACACAATAGATTTGATAATCAACTTAGTTATGCTAGGCAAATAAATAAACTTTAAGAATTAGTAAATCATGAATAAGTTGGTTGTAAGCTATTAAGAAAATAGCTAGATCTAGGGTTTTCAGGTAGTGAACAATAATGGATATAAGCCAAGGGGTTTTCAAACATAGAACACAAAATTAATAAGTAAAGATATATATGATATATACCTAACGCTAAACTCAGAGTCTAGAACTTTCATATACAAATTCAGAATGACCGTCGATTGATGGCTTTCTTAGTTAAGCATTAAACTATCAGATTCGCTAACTTCACTTAGAATTACTAGATTAATCTCTCGATTATCACTAGAAACTTAAGCTCAGCAAGATTAGTTCAGGTAACGCTCCTACTCTTGCATGTATCAATTATCCTAACATCAGAGTTCTAGTTAGCAACTCAAGAACACAAGTAATAAGCACAATACTGATGATAGATCTAATAATCACCCTAGCAGTTCTATTGTTTGGCTAATCCGTAAAACTATTAATAAACCCTAAATCTAACAAGAGATCTACTCAGACATAGCTATGTAGAACATAATCATAAATATAAAATAACGCATAAGATTAGGGATAGAAAACTAGGGTTCCAATACAAATCTTGAAAGGAATCCTGATCTTCTCCCATAAAACTACTAAAATTTCTAAACTTATAAAGAATTCTCTTTGCATAAAACACAAGCAAATATAATATAAACTAGGTAAAACTTGTCCAGGGGTAATCTTGTAATTTCTGTGACTTGGGCTTCAATTCGGATATTCTTTGAATTGGACTTCTGCATGTTGACCATCGATCGAAAGCAAAGGTGCGTCGTCGATCCACGCAACTCTCTGTCTTGACTCGTACATTGCTGATTTTGACCAGCTATGGGGTTCCTCTCTCTTTGAGCTCCAGAAAGCCTCATAATCTCTATAATGCTCCAAAATGCACCTGGACCTGAAAAGACTATAAAAAAATCGTAGAGACGCATACCATACTCCAAATATGGCCTATAACATGGTCTAAAAGTGGTAAATATTAGGATCTATCAGCATGGGACCACAAACTTCGCAGGGTCACTTTTGTTCTTCAGTGTAATTATTTGCTTCATGTTTTCTCTAAGGTGATGGAACATATGCTTGATGTCTTTCTCATCTCTCTGCTCTCCCTGAAAAACATCCAGAGCATGTAGGTGTAATAAGCCTCATCTAATGGTACATCCTCAGGGTTCATCAGTACCCTCTTGGTAAAACTATACATCTCCCTATCATTAGCCTATCTCCTTTGATTCTTAGAAACCTTGTTCTTCTTCCTCTTCCCAATAGGAATATGTCCCTCAGTAGCCTGCACAATGATGATAGGCTATGCTGCATCATACTCTGGAGGATGTTGACCAAATTTTTGTTGCTGATTGATATCAATTTTTGGTCTTGCTTCTTCATGTGATGAGTGTCGATCGATATAAAGACAATCTGATCGATGCTTGGAAATTGTACACAACATGTCAAAGGGGCAGAAGGGTGTCGATCGATGTCTACAGACCGTCAATCGCTGCTTGCCGTCTCACACGATACTCCATATTCATCAAGGGGTGTTGATGCTACTCAACTGACGTGTCAAACGACAAAAGTGCGAGCTGCCGAAAGACATGGAACTTTTGACTTGAAAGTCCCCTTCTTGGAGCTTCTTATGCTTCAGCACTTGCCAGAAGTAATCATCTATAATGGTACTCACGTGGTGCTTTTGTCCAACCTCACATTTTCCTTTAATCAGCGCTTCCTATCTCTTCACACCTTCACTAGTATGAACCACCTGAGTCTCCAACTTCATCACAAGGGTGCTGAGAGCTTCAAATTTTTAATTCAGTTTGGTGTACACATCATCTATCTTCCCATTGAAATCCACAGTCAACTTCTTCTGACCCTCAAGAACTTGATCAATAATCGCTTCTATTTTTCTTTCTTGAGTTCATGGTGCAGGATTTGGTAAGAAGATGTTCCATACTTCATGTTGTTGTTGTTGTTGTTGTTGTAGGGTTTATGGTACTATGAACCTTGGTTTTAATTACTTCTTTGACCAGTGCCATAGGAATTCTTGTTTCCACTTTAATTCCCAAACCTTTGATTCTGAAAACTAGTACAACTGATGTAGTTCAAATCCTCCTCGTCACCTTTATCACTAGCGATATCAACAGGCTCTACGTCCTCTGCGAAGCTAACCTGTTTTTGGAGAAGCTTATGAACACTGTCCAGCTTTGCCTTAACTTCATCTGTCTGCTCCTTTCCTAACCTGTAGCCAATTTCTTCCTCTAAAAATCAGTGTTCTTGGTGCTATTGCTAGACACCAAGTTCTCAATAAGTCTCACAACTTCTTCGGGATTCCTAATGTTGAAGTTTCCCTCACTAGCTGTGTCTAGAGCCATCTGGTAGACAAAAGTGATGCCTCCGAAGAAGCTACTTGGTAGATGTCACTCGTTGAACCCAAGATGCGGACAATCTCTCTGATATGACTTGAATTTGATTGAAGAGCTTCTGAAAGACTCTGAAGCCTCTTGTGAGAATGTAGAAATCATGTTCCTCAAGTCCCCAGATCGCACATCATCAAAATATTACACTGGAAGGCGTTTGTTTATGTCAGTCCAATATTTAAGAGATCCAGGTGGTAACTACTTAAGCAAGTACAAAGCATATCCAGAAAGTGAGTCCTTAAAGAGCTTGTAGATAAGGTAGTCCTCAGAGACTCCATTGGCTTTGATAGCAGATATTAAATCCTCGAACCGCTCCAGATAGTCTCTCGGATGCTCATGTGGGTATTCATGATATGGTGTCTGTCCCACAAGTGTGAAGTAAGCATTCTTCACCTCAAAATTGTTCCTCTGAAAAATAAGAGGACCAATTGCAGATCTGTTGGCGTAGTATTGATCTGGACTGTTGTAATCAGCCAAAGTTATGGGTCGAACAGCCTGGGCATTCTCATCACCCACAGCCTGAGCATTGGCTGCATCATTCTCAGCATTAGCAGCTCCAAGAACAGTTGCTTTTGGATCAAAGATTACATCCCCCTGGTCATCTAGTCTCTGACTTGCTGTGTTACGCTGAGGACTGATAGGTCCTAATATTTATCACTTTTAGATGATGTTATAGGCCCTATTTGGAGTCTGTTATGTGTGTCTAGGATGTGTTTAAGAGTCCTTTCGAGTCCAAGTTACATTTTGGAGCATTGTAGATATTATGAGGCTTTCTGGAGCTCAAAGAAAGAGGAACCTCGTAGCTGATAAAATTTAGCAAAGTACGAGTCGAGACAGAGAATTGCATCGATCGACAACGCACCCTTGTTGTCGATCGATGGTCGATACACAGAAGTCCAATTCACAAAGTATCCGACTTGACGCCCAAGTCAAGGAAATTATAAGAATGCCCCTGGATGTGTTTTTTTAACACACCCCTGGATGTGTTTTTTTTTAACACACCCTTGGATGTGTTTTACCTAGTTTACATTGTCTTCTCTAGCGTTTTATGAAAAGAGACCTCTTTTACAAGCTTGGAGAATTTTAAAAACAAACACAATAGTTTTTGGGGAGAAGATCAAGACTTCTTTTAAGGTTTGCACTGAAACCCAGTTTCTATCTCTATTATTTATCTTATGCATTATTATATGTTTATGATTATGTTCTGCTTAGATATGTCTAAGTAGTTATCTTGTTATATTTTGGGTTTATTAATGGTTTTGATGGATTAGTAATGCATGCTCAAATTACCCTAGGTGTGCTACTGATTACTCTCTCAAATAAGAGGTTCAGCTCTAGTACTTATGGATCAAATCCACATAGAGCGAGGACACACAATAGATTTGACAATCAACTTAGTTATGCTAGGCAATTTATAAAACTTAAGAAACAGTAAATCAGAAATTAGTTAGTTGTAAGCAATTAAGAAAAATAGCTAGTCTAAGATTTTCAAGTAGTGAATTATAATCGATAGAAGCCAAGGCGTTTCCAATCAAAGAAGTGATATAACACAAATTTAATAGGTAAAGATATAATTGATTTCTATATATGGCT
This sequence comes from Moricandia arvensis, assembly GCA_905132765.1. Taxonomy (NCBI): domain Eukaryota; kingdom Viridiplantae; phylum Streptophyta; class Magnoliopsida; order Brassicales; family Brassicaceae; genus Moricandia; species Moricandia arvensis. Next base: position 14,549 of record CAJHQP010002516.1, read on the forward strand.
AAGCTCGGAGTCTACAACTTTCGTATTCAAATTCAGAATGACCGTCAATCGATGGTATGCAAACGGCATCGAACGATGACTTTCTTAGTCAAGAATTAAACGATCAGATTCACTAAGTTCAGTTATAATTACTAGAATAATCTCTCGATTATCCCTAGCAACTTAAGCTGAACAGGATTAGTTCAGGTAATGATCCTACTCTCGCACCTACAAATTATTCTAATATCGGGATTCTAGTTAGCTACTCAAGAACACAAACAATATGTACAATACTGATAATAGATCAAATAATCACCCTAGAAATCCTATTGTTTGGCTAATTCATCAAAACCATTAATAAACCCCTAAAACTAACAAGAGAACTACTCAGACATAGCTAAGTAGAACATAATCACAAACATAAAATAATGCATAATATTAGGGATAGAAAACAAGGGTTCTAATACAACGCTTGAAAGAGGTCTTGATCTTCTCTCCTAAAACTACTACAACTTATAAACTTGTAAACGAGCTCTCTTTTCATAAAACACAAGCAAAGATAATATAAACTAGGCAAAATTCGTCCAGGGGAAATCAGGTAATTCCTGTGACTTGGGGCTTCAAGAAGGATATTCTGTGAATTGGGGTTCTGCATGTTATCCGTCGATCGATGGCAAGGGTGTGTCGTCGATCGACACAACTCTTTGTCTCAATTCGTACATTGCTGGCTTTGACAAGCTACGGAGTTCATCTCACTTTGAGCTCCAGATAGCCTCACAATCTCTATAATGCTTCAAAATGGACCTTGATTGCGTGTAGGTTAAGGTTTATTTTAAAGCAGGTAATCTATCAAATTAACCCTACGAACTACTCATGCCAAGAGAGGTCTAATTGTAGTACTTAGGGACCGAATCCACAGGGAGCGTGGGCACACAATATATGTATGTATTCCTAATGGCTAAGCTAGGTAAGCTATAAATAGAAGATTTATTTAAGTTTATCTGAAAAGGAAATTGTCTAAATAAGTAAAGTTGATTCAAATAAGGAAAACGATAGATCTAGGGTTTCACACAAGTGAATTATAGGGGCTAATATGAGGGAATTATTAATATGCGAGAACATTAATTAACTAGTCTGACCCCCTCTTGTCCCAACTCTTGTATGCGGACAGAGGAGTAAACCGTTGATCGACAGCTAAGGCCTAGTGTCGATCGACGCTAATCAGACATGAAGATCGTCCTCTAGGTTAATTAAACCAGATCTTGCATGCATTTAACAACCTAGATCAATGGATTCAATAATGGCACAGAACCTATTCTCGTAGTTGTCCATGTTCTAAGTCCAGGTTTCTAATTAGCTACTCTAGACGCAAGCATTAAACACAACTCCAAACATTGATATTTATTCATCCTAGCAATCCTATTTTGGAGATAATTCATCAATACCATTATGAACCCTAAATCTAACAAAAAGAATTATTCATGCATGATCAAAGAAAACATGATAGACTCAATAATTTAACGCATAGAATAAATAATACGGTTCCAATACAAATTGCTGAAGGATTTCATATCTTCTTCCCTAAACTACTAAGAAAACTAAAGCTGTAAATAATACCTTTTTGTCTGGTCAGTGTGTGTGTGTTCTGCCTAAAAATGGCAAAACCTTTATAAACTTAATAAATAAAAGCTCAAAATAGATAAATTCATCAGCGAACCTCCCCCCAAACATAAATAACAATGTCCCCAGTGATATCCCGTCGGGTTTGGTTAAGAAAAACTAAATCATAAGTAAAAGGTAGAGAGAAAGTCGAGGTTACCAAACTTCGTAAAGAGTGTCGACCGATGGTGCGTGATGAGTGCCGACTTATGGTTAATCATCAAAGTCGTTGTCCGATGGTGCGGTAGTGGTGTCGACTGATGGTGGTTTCGAACTTTTCTACTCCTCCTTTGAAAACCTAAAGTAATTAAGGAAAAAACATAATTAATAACTGAATAATTAAAAATAAAAATTGCTAAACAGTGTGTTACCTCTTACTCAGCGCTTGATTATAGTCTTAAGCTCGACATTTAGACTTCTGGACTAGGAAGGTGGTTCTTCAAACCAATGTGGAAAGCAAGTATCCACATACTCTCTGCGTCTCAAACCATGCAAATATGAAGCCTCTCACAGCTTATTATGCTCTAGTTCTCTGGTTGTCCATCCTTCTATGAGCAGTCGCCATTCTACTCATCCTCTCTCCGAGTGCCTTAATGCATCCCATCAATATGTTAAGCCTGGCATTTGTGGTCTCTGAAATATCGTCCAAACTCTAGTAGATACTCTCCCTCATCAATTATTGAGAAAGGTAAACTCCATCAATCTTGTCTTGTAATAACTTCCTTGTTACTAGCCTCTGCCTAAATGTTGTGTGATGACTGTCGATCGATGGCCAGGTGTTGCCGTCGTTCGATGCTGAACTGACTGCCTTAATCGATTGTTATTGTCTGAAGATATTCTATGATCCATTGGCCATAGCGATTATGTCTGCGATATCTTCCTTGGATACATTGAGAATCCTTCCATCCATTGCTCGTGCATATCCATCTGGGTCCCTCATAATTCCAAACTCATATGGTCTGAGATAACCATAATCATTATCGTATTCTACTAGATTATCTTTGATCGATGGTATTGAGTCACCGTCGATCGATGTTGCATTCCAGGTTCCATAGGATCCTCTGAAATTTCCAGCTTCCTCTAGTGCAAGAGCATGGTATTCGAATACTTCTTCCTCAAAGTAGGAAGCATTGTAATCTTGGTTATTGTTCTCTTGATCTCACGGTATTGTCATCCAATTTAGATTATGTCTTCTTGATTGTCTTCGTCGTTCTGATTTGTGGCATGATCATCGACCGATGTTAATGGTTGAGTATTGATTGATGCTGAAGGGTTGTTTTCGTGCAGGTTCTGGTTGTAGTTGCCGTTGACCGTTATCAAGGGTTGGGTATCAATCGATGATGTGTCCGCAGGCTCCTCATCTTGATCGTAACTGCAAAAGAATACAGCAATCAAGCCTAGATCATCTCCCAATTCTATTCGAGTATCCTTGTTCTTAACTTTAACAGGTTCATAAAAGGTGTTTGGATCAATCAAGGATAGATACAACTTGTTGGTCTTCATGTTGCAGATAGCTCCCATTGTGGCCATGAATGATCCTCCAAGAAGTAAGGAAGAGTTCCAGTCAGTCTTTATATCCATCACATGGAAGTCTACTGGGACTAGGCGTTGCAAAATCTGCACTGGGACGTCTCTGGCTATTCTTCTTTAATTCACTTTGGAACAATCCACAAAGGTGAATGAATCACTAGAAGGCTCCACTTTCAAGATCAGATTCTCAGACATAACTCTAGGCATGATGTTGACTGCTGATCCAGTATCGCAGCTGGCATTGGTATACTCGTGACCTTTGACAAAACATAGTGTGTGAAGGGAAATTCGCACTGTCAATTTCCGATGAAAATAGGAAAGCTAAGTAAACCTAACTTTTCCAGAGGTCCCATATATATGCTAAACCACACGCCAAGCAATAAAACAATGAGAACAAATGAAATAATAAATCGGTAAAAATGAAGAGGAAGCAAAGAAGATCTTATTTTGAATTGAGTGAATGAGCATTACAACAGGTAAAGCCTCTTCGATAAGAGCCATCGGCCAGTTCCTAGTTCTAACCTTGTGAGATTTGATTAACCTAGTTGATTCGAAGCTCGAAAACAGGAAAAAAGCGAAAATATGCCTAATTTGCCCTAAGTGCTATGCTCTGCTCTGAGTAGAAAAAATTGTGTCCCCGCATCTTCAACCTCGTCGCCCTTATATACTCCTCAGATAGCAGGTTTGTTGTTTCCCTTTCTGCCCTCGGTCGAGCTTTTCGCTTTGAGGGAATATTCCATTTTTCTTCGATCTTCGTGGTTATCTTTGCAAACTTCACATTTATCTTCTGAACTTAACCTTTAGATTTTCCTTGAAAATAAAATATAGACCGCCATAACGATTGGGCTTTATTTCGTGTAAAACCGCGAGTGGGCTTTAACCGTTGCCGTTTTACACAATCACTTTGAACTTTTTACGAGGAAATGAGCTATTGCTGTTTTTAAATAGTAAATTTCAATAGTAACACCGATCGAGACTAAACAAGAGCGAGTTTGATCCAATCTCGAAGGAGAAAGCTATGAGGGTGGAATGAAGAAGGATTGGTTGATCCAACTCGTCAATCGGGTATGTTGGGCTGTTCGTTCGGTCCAACTCGCCCCCTAGGCGAGTTGGACTTCTTGTTTGGTCCAACTCGCCTCGGGGGCGAGTTGGAATGCTCGTTCGGTCCAACTCTCCTTGAGGGCGAGTTGGACTGCTTTTTGGGTCCAACTCGCCTCGTGGGCGAGTTGGACTGCTCGTTCGGTCCAATTCGCCTCGGGGCAAGTTGAACTGCCCGTTTGGTCCAGCTCGCCCCCTAGGCAAGTTGGACTGCCCGTTCGTTGTTTCGATGCTCGGGACCCGTTTGTCCGAGGCTTCGAGTAACCTTTCTCGAGGACTTATTGTATGAATCCTTTTCAGAATTCATAAGAAATTCAATTTCGGTTCCCCAGCTCTCTTTTTTAATATACTCTCTTTCTTTTTAAAGCGATACATTTTCGGGAAGTTTCAGTTATTGATTTCGTCGTAATTGATTTTGACCCCAACAGTTAGCCCCCCAGCTCGTTAGAATCGTGATGTTCTTGAGAGCAGTTAGGCGTGTTTAGGTAAGTTAGGCGGAATTCAATGACTAAAGTTCGAATGTGAATAGTCAACTTTCTTGCTTATAAGTATGTGAAGTAAGTTTTCAAATTCTTTACTTGCTCATTTCCACACAAAAAAAAATCGAAGGAAGAAAGATCCTTTCTCTCCATTTCTCCTATTGGTGTTTTTTGATCATGTCTTCAAGACGAATAGCTTCTGACAAGACTTATCCCGATCGTTTTGTTCCCGATGGTTCTAGCTCACAACATAGTGATGTTGAGCCAAAGGAGGAGTCTGAGGCACACTCCGTCTATCCCGAAGAGGCCGATGTGTACTGGGCGGACAGGGGCAAAGAAAAGCCTCATTGGCTCGGGACGTGGGTTCCTCCTCCGTTTAGTTCCAACCATGTTCTGGTTGCTCGAGCCAGAGCTGTCCCAATGGGCTCGATGCCATTCTGAGCTTCTGCAACGTTCCGTAGTTGGTGGAGTTTCATCTTCCAATAGCTGGGGAGGTCGCCGAGTCTCCACCTGATGGTTACTTTACATATTACAAGGTGTACTTAATTCAATGACACTTATGGTTTCCTATCCCAGAATTTATCGTGCGGCTCTTCAATCATTTTGAGTTGTTGATTGGTCATGTAAACCCATTCGGTTTGCAGCATCTTGTTGGGATTTTGGTGCTGAGTTATGAACGGGGTATGACCCTTGACGTCGACCATCTTGAAGGCATGCTGATGCCTCGGGGTAATTCGGTGATATGTCATGGTTTTTACCTGATTTTACCTATGATATGAATATGGTTTTGAAGTCTTTGTTATACAATTCGTACTGTATTAAAATCTTTACAGGTTCAGGTACTCATTGGAAGCAATTGGAACTTTAGGATCATTCTAGAGCATTGAAGAGTACTCAGCTGAGAATTCAGAGTCAGAACAAAGAAACGTTACGACCATCGATCGACGCCTCACCTTGAGTGTCGATCGACGGTCAACACTTCTGCCGAGTTACTTAAGTTTTGAAGAAATCACGATTCTGCCCAGATGTTCCATTATTTGCAAGACAAGTCCATGGCCGAGTTTTAGGCTATTTATTAGGTTATTTAGTTGTCTTGCAAGATACCACTTTTTTTACACAACTCTTTTGATACTTGCAAAAGGTGGCGTTTTTAGACTAGCCGTGGATTGTCGTTTTGCCGTTAAGTGAATGGATGGAGAATGGTCCCTCAAACATTTTGGCTCGGTCTAAAGGATGTGTTCAGACGCATAACCGAAGATGTTTCTGGTCACGGATTAGACTATGACACATTCGTGTTAACATTAAGGTCATGCTAGTTTAGAACTGTCCTAAACAGGATGTCAAATTCTGGTTCGGAATTTTAACGGAAGGCGTAATTGGCCGAGTGCCAAAGCGCATTTGTCGAGATTGATGGGCCAAGTCAGAGTTTTCCGTGCTAATATGGCCAATGGTGTTAGAAACGATTTTCCACTTTAGGTTTCAGTTACACAATGAATGTTTCGTATAATGTTTACCTATAGTCGTACGGAAATTGTTTTGTGTTTGAATGGTGAAGACAAAACCTAAGAGGCTCGATAAAGAACCCATGTGAGATAATTGCCTGCTCAGATGGAACCGAGGGAGATGGGGGGCCGAAGCCAGCGGCATGTCTAAAGAATGAGATCTTTAAGATTGTAGTGCAAAGAGATAAAGTTTAGTTTTATCGTTGAGAGACGAGTAATATGACTTAGTTTTTAGTTGTACGCAAATTGTCCAAAACACTTCTCCGTAAAATTTGCTATGTTCATTAGTGTGGCTATACGAAGAATGTTTCACGTAAGTGTTATGAGAAGTGAATGGCATAGAAGTAAGTTGAGAATGTCTCTCGCAGATTACTCGTGATATTTTCGAAACAGGAATGTGTTTTCCTCATTCTCTTTTCCGCATTGTGAAGTCATTTTTCATGACACTGATCTTGTTTTCTCATAGGCTCTTCCTTATAAAATGTTATAGTTATACAAAAGTAATATAGGATTGGTTTTACGAGGCATCGCATTGCCTAAATGATTTTCTGTCTACTGCTGTGAGAGTTTGCTTTGTCGAAAGCGTTTTCTTGATGCCGAGACAAAAAAAATTGAAGTAGGGGAGTATACTAGTATAGTATACATACCTACTCCCTCTTTTTCTTACGAAATAAAATGGCTGAACTAATATTTTGAAGGTTTATGTTTGTTTTTTCTTTCAAAGATTGGGATGATCGACAATCCAGGCAGGTTTAAAGACAACGCTAGGATTGTGACTTTCGGGTTGACGACTAGGAATATGTCGGATTTAAGAAAATTTCTAGGAAAAAGTCGGTTTTTAGAAGACGTTCACATTTCTAGTTCTTTTTTTTCCTTAGGAAGCAAGCTAAGTGTGTGTGGCGATCGTTTCTCGGTGTTTCGAGAGTTTAGATCGGTTTGCAAGATCTGCCTGAGCGGTCACAGAACAATAGATCGAGACAGGAGAATGCCTAAGACTAAGTTTGCAAGACTATTCTCCTAGATCCTAAGTTTCCTAAAGTTTTATGGCGATCTCCGAAGCATTTTTATTTCTTAGTAACTTCCTACGAAAATTCCATGTCTGATTTCAAAAAGTTCCAAGCTGGCCATACCTTAGTTTTCTCGAAGGTTTGGATTCACCTCTTCTCCGTTTTGCTTGCTCATCTTCCCTTCCTCTTCTCGTGGCTGTACGCCCCTTAAGAATGGTAAAAATAGTAGTTCTTCCTGGCCATGTTTAGGCTTGAACCTGTCTTGCGGTTTTGGTTCGTCGATCCATACTTTCGATATTGGTGTTTATCCTTTGAAACTTGACATTTATTTTCCGAACTTGACTTTTATCTTCTCCTGAAAATAAAATATATACTGTCATAATATCATTTGGCTCAATTTCCTCTAAAATCGTAAGTGTGCTTTTTAGTCATATTTCAAACTTTTTCGGGCCATTTTTTGACTTAAACGTTTTTATGATTCTTCGAAAGAGTACCTTTGATATGACGTCAATTTTTATAGGAAGGTTCAAAATAACCGCATAGTTGGGGCGACTAAGGTATTAAGTTAACTGTTGTCGTTTTATAAGATCAATCTGAATTCATATGATAAAACAAGTATTTGCGGTTTTTATCATAAAGTTCCAACGGTAACTCCAATCGAGACGAAACAAGGACGTTTCGATTGAGATTCAAAGGAGAATGCAAAGATGAAGGTAAGGGCGAGTACGATTCCCAAGAGGGTTGGTAGGACGCCCAAGATACCATGTAGGACGCCCAAGAGGTTGAGTAGGAGCAAGCCAAGGAGTTTAGGCGAGTCTTCCTTATTTTTGTCGTAAAATCTCAATGGAAACTCCGATTGAGATGAAACGAAAAATGTTTCGATCGAGATTCGAAAGAGAACACAAAGATGATCCAAGGGACTGCTCGTCCAGTCAAACTCGCCGAACGGAGAGTTGATGGCTCGTTTGGTCTAACTCGCCCATTCGGCGAGTTAGACGGCTCGTTCGATCCAACTCGCCAGTTTGGGGAGTTGGACTGGTCCAACTTATGCGTACAACTTGTTTTAATCGTAAAAACACAACGGAAACTCTGATTGAGATGAAACGAAAAGCGTTTTGATCAGGATTCAAAGGAGAATGCAAGGGTTGGCCAAATGAATGCTCGTTTGGTCCAGCTAGCCCGTTTGGTGAATTGGACGACTTGTTTGGTCCAACTCGCCCGTTTGGTGAGTTGGACTGGTCCGACTCGAGTTTTGATGGTATGCTGGTGCGGTCATTTCGTAAATGTTTTCAAATTTTTTCTACAAAAGTTGTATCATAAAATGCTAACTCGTTTCACTTTGCGAACGATGTTCCATAAAATATTGTCAAGTTTGATTTTACGAAAGTTGTTTCAGAAAATGTTGTTGAGCTTTAATTTTACGAAATTTATTCCGTGAAATGTCATGAGTTTAGTTTTACGAAAGTTGTTTCGTAAAATGTTGTTGAGTTTAATTTTACGAAAGTCGTTATTTAAGCGTGTTTTCGTGCTTGGCTGTACAAGAGCCGGTTCTTTCGGAAAACTCACGTTTTAGCCTCAGAAACTTTGGCTGTGATGAGCTTAATTATCGGGAGTCGACTTGATCGGAGATTTTTTCGTTTACGAAGGATTGGTTTGAGGGGATTTTGAGTTGTTTTTCCGAAGTAAGTTTAAGTGACACTCATCGAGAATTCACTGAATATGTCGCGTAGAATCGAAGCTTGACTTTTTACGAAATCTTAGGTTTCAGAAAATGTTTTAGCAGTGAGGGATACGATCTCTCGTTTTACTTAGTTTAGTTTTTGTCAGCCATTTTAGGTTTCGAGTGATTCATAGAGATCAACTTCGTTTCTTCAAAAATTATTTGGAATAAGTAAAGCAGTGGGGGTTGTGCGCCCGATTTTCTGTGCTTCCTTTCTCCATGAGTAATCTAGGGGTTCTCCGCAATTCTTGGGAGAGCAAGTTTTCTTTTTCCGAAAAGTTTTCAAAAATTTTCTTTTTGTCGAAACCTTATGCGCTGAGATTTTTCCAACTCGGTAATCAGACAAAATTTACGGGGTTTGATAAAATTTATCATTGCCCATTATGTTTAGTGAGACAAGTCGCGAGCTTTTTTGGTGCTCCGCCTGTGGCGAAAAGTCTTGACTAGGTTTTCGATTTTCTCAAGCACTGTGGCGATTGCGTTGGCGATGGGAGCAGTCACTCCTTGAGTTGTTTTACCATCTTTGTTGAGAGATGCGGTATTGTCTTTCGTATTTACAGAAATTGTTTCGATCAAGCATTTTATGGCCATGATTTAGAGTAATCCGACCCCCCCTCCTTCTAGTGCCAAACTGTGGGAAACAAAATTCACACCGTCGATTTCCGTAAATTAAGGAAAGTCAAGAAACCTTAATTTTCCCTGAGGTCCCGGATTCTCTGCGAGAGCCAACAACAAGTAATCGAATAAACTCAGAAAGTATGAAAAGATAACAAAAAGAATTTAGAAAACAATAGATTTTTATTTCGAATTTGCGTATGAGTGCTCCAGAGACAAAAGCGTACATGAAGTTTGTCTGAAAACGGGATCACAAAGGATTTCGTATAACACAAGTAGTAAAAAGAGATTAAGTTTGCTAGGTCTACCACCTATGTCGAGAGAAACATATGTGGCTGCAACTTGCTTAGAAATAGACGAAAAACAAAAAAAAAGTTTGAAGGATTTGGGACTGGACCTTAAGAAAGGCTGCCTACATTCCCCTTTCAAGTATCAAGTCAGACGTAACTCAATTAAGAGAGTGGACCAAGAGCTCGAACTGACGTAGCAAGTTCGTCTGGTAATCGAGTGGCAGTCATAGAAACTGAGCTTGTCGAGAATAAATCTTAGGGTTTCTAAGTGCAATGACTTGTAGAGTCTAAAGAAATCAGAATCGTCGAACAAAGATGTAGAGAAGTCTAAGTATAACTTTGTTTTTCTAGCCACCTAAGTTCTAAGTTCTTCTAAGCTAACATGATTTCTCTAGGTCTCAATCTTCGGATCCTTGCATCTTTTGCTTTAGCTCCCTTATATATGCCTTATGGGTCGGTTCCCCATTCCTTTTATGCCCCTAGGTCGAGTTTATCGTTTTGCGGAAATATTCCTTTTTATCTCAATCTTCATCATTATCTTGGAAACTTGACATTTATCTTCTGATTTCGTGAGATTTATCTTCTTCTGCGAGTAAAGATACACCGTCATAACAGTGATGGGCTTAATTTCGTATGAAATTGCAAGTGGGTCTTTAGCCGCGTTTTTAGGCCTCTTTGGGCCGTATTTTGACTTAAACGTTTTCATGATCTCTTCGAAAGAACGTTTAATGATACAACATTGATTTAACGAGGACTTACACACTTCTCATATAGTATAGACAACTGTGTTGTTATGTTAACCATTACCATTTATACGATAACCATGAACTTCATTCGGGAAAACGAGTCTTCGCGATTTTTATCGTAAAGTCCCAACGGTAACTCCAATCGAGACAAAACGGAGGTGGATCCGCCGAGGTTCAATCGGAAGGCATAAGTTTTTTTCCATGTCTCCTTACGGCGATTTGGGAAGGTTTGATTCAACTCGCCGAACGGGCGAGGTGGACGGTGCGTTTGGTCCAACTCGCCCATTCGGCGAGTTGGGCGATGTGCTGATCCAACTCACCCGTTTGGGGAGTTGGACTGCTCATTTGGCTCCGTGCTCCATTTCTCTTGAGTCTTTAGCTCGAGAACTTTTGTCGGGATTGTGTCAAGAGAGCTTTCGTACAAAATCGCAATTCTAAAATTGATTTCGAGATAACCATTGTTGACCACAACAGTCATTCGTTTTCTCGAAAGTTGTTTGTTTGGATCGGATCATCCTATCCGAGAACTTGTCTTATAACTTCTTTCTTTTAAATTACACAAAGCTTTTGTCCTGGATTTATACTTCTTTTTCGATAAGAAATAATTCTAGGGAGTTTTCTAGCATTGATTTTGTCATGAACGATTTTGACCCCAACATAATGGAACCCCAGTTTCTATCCCTATTCTTTATCTATGCATTATTTTATGTTTATGATTATATTCTTCATAGCTATGTCTATTTAGTTACCTTGTTAGATTTAGGGTTTATTAATGGTTTTGATGGGTTCTCTAAACGATATAATTGCTAGGTTGATAATTAGATCTATCATCAGTATTGTGCTTATTGCTTGTGTTCTAGAGTAGCTGACTAGAATCCTGATATTAGGATAATTCACACTGCAAGAGTAGGATCGTTATATGAAAAAAAATCCTATTGAGCTTAACTTACTAGTGACAATCGAGAGACTGGTCTAGTAATTCTAAGTGAACCAATTGAATTTGGTCGTTCAATGCTTGACTAAGAAAACTATCTATCGACGTCGTTTGCATACCATCGATTGTCAGTCATTCCTAATTTGCACACAAAAGTTGTTGACTCTGAGCTTAGCCATAGGATAGATAGAAATTATATCTTTACTTATTAAATTTTTGTTCTATGATTGAAACCCCTTGGCTTATATCCATTATAATTCACTACCTGAAAACTCTTGATCTTAATTGCTTACAAACCAACTCATTCCTGATTTACTATTTCTTAAAGTCTTAGTAATTGCCTAGCATAACTAAGTTGATTATCAAATATATTGTGTGCCCTCGCTCTCTGTGGATTCGATCTCTAAGTACTACAGCTGAACGTCTTATTTGAGAGAGTAATCAGTAGCTCTAGGGTAATTTGATCCTGTATCAATGACCTTCAGGGTCATGCATGGATTTTATCTCATCCCTTATCAGCACAAGAGCCGCAATCATGTTGGTCTTTCGCAGCTTGATGTCGTCTGATGCTCAAGAGGTATTGATCGCTGCTTGCTCACAGGAGGTGTCGATCGATAAAGAAGAGGTGTCGAATGATACTGCTTGCTTCTCTTTGTGGATTAAACGTGCAAGTCATGTAGGGTCTGAGAATAAAATTTCTTTCTCCTTGTTTCTTCTGGTACTGCTGGGCATGGACCTATAAGACACAAGAAGTTGTTTTATCTAAGTAACTAAAACAAAAATAAAAGCCTACGCTACATTTATTAATCAAGTCTGATGGTGAATCCACTGCTCCCCGTCAACGATGACAAATTTGATATCTCTCAAATTACCTTAGAGCAACTTTCTTCCTCAAATAAAAGGTTTTGTTGATTGATACTATAGAGTGTTGATCAATACTTCCTTAGGCAAGCATTAAAGTCTTGATCGATATGTTCACTATGTTAACTAAATCAGCTCTTGCATGCACCTAACAACATAGCTCAGCAGAATTATTATCAGGTAATGAACCTACTCTTGTAGTTGTCAATCATCCTAATTTCAGGGTTCTAGTTAGCTACTCTAGATCACAAGAAGTTAGATCAATTTGTTGAAGGATCTTAGTAATTCACCCAAGCCCTTCTATGTGTCAGTAATTCATCTAAACCCTAATAAACCCTAAATCTAACAAAGAGAATTGTGTGGCAATATGGAGGAAAAAGGGGAGTTTTGTGGCGACATGGAGGAGAGACAGAGTCTGTGTGGCGACATTGGGGAGTGAGACAGAGGCTGTGTGGCAACATGGAAGGAGTGAGGGAGGGTGTATGGTGACATGGAGGAGAGAGGGAGGAGCTGTGTGCTGAGATGTTATGGAGATAGAGGAGTTGTGTGGCGAGATGGTAGAGAGAGAGGAGAGATGGTTGTGTTGCGATGCTGAGTTCATGAGGGGTGCTGATTCCTTTTTATGTTCTCATTCTATAGGTTGATCGCCTCGTAGGCCTTCAGAACTATTTTTCTTGTTTTACGTAAGTTTTTTCGTAAAGATTTCCTTAAAAAAAAAATATGGAAGATTATCTCCTAGACTTTCTGATGAGGTTCTTCCATGGAAACTATCCGATATTTTGCTTTATGGAAAATTGTTTCGTAAAATGTGGTATTTATCGAAAACCTTCCGCAAGAACGTTTTTCTGATATTTTCATGTTAGAAACTCGTTCATTTCTTGTCTGGGATGAAACACACAAAGTTTTCTCCTCATATCCTAATTAAATAGTTCAACTTATGCAGTGTAGTTTCTTCGACATTTCTGGCTCTTATTTGTTTTAAGGCATATTTTCTTGGAAAATTTTAGCCGTTGATTTCCTTGTGACCGATTTTGGCTCCAACAATGATAATGCTTGTCTAAAAGTAGTATCGCTCGACACTCATTAGTATCTATCAACACTCTCCCTATTTTGCATACAAGAATTAGATTTCTAGGGTTTAGACATCTTATTAGACTCGCAGCGAGAGCTTCATATCTTCCTTATTTGAATTCTAGTTCTAGGACGGGATTTACTACACCCTTAGAATCTATATGGGGAAAGTGTCAAATTTAGGTACGACGACAAGTCCGACGGAGCTTACGGATAATCTACGCTACCGGCTTAGGATGCTGATCCCCACTCTCTCTTCTCTTTTTTCAGAATATTTTCCCCAGATAGAGATTTTGTTTGTTATTGGTCCTTTGTGGCCTTAAAATATTTATCTAACCTTCATGCCTTTCTTTTGAGTACTAGAACTCTGGATGTAGTGACCCTCCCGAGTGGATAGATTTTGGCCGATAAAATCCATGAAGATTAGTTTCAAGATGTGTTGATCAGAATTAAAATAAAAATTAGTAGGGCGAATCAGTGTCTCAACCAGACCATCTAGTGGCTGAAGAATTTCCCACGATAGTTCTGATCGAGTATTGGTTTTTATGGTAAATATATGATTATACTGTTCTAGTTTAGATAATTCTGGACGATTCTTGGTCCACTGGTCCAAGAGAAGGATGTGATCAGATTGACGGAAAATATTTGGTCGAAAACCTTTCGGAAAGATCAATCGACCAGTTTCCTATCTTTGTTCGTGACCCGTCAAATGACTTTGCACCAGCCTGCTTCCTACATACCATGGTTTTTACCTGTTTTTGACCGTTTTATAAGTCATATTTAGTGTCTATATATGTGGAGTCGTTTTGGTGTTTATTTGTGTTATAGAAGGTCTAGGTACATTTTAGCCAATTTTGGAGATTCTTGACCTATTTGAGATGCGTCAGAAGTTTAGATATAGATGGAGGGCTTCCCACGTGGAGATTCAGCTCATATTTGGCTCAAAGATATAGCTTTGAGCTATCTTTCTAACTCCACCGGTTAGAGGTCGATCAGACTATTGGATCAAAAGTTATGCTCCTTTTACTAAAGAGTTGTCTGTTTGACGCACAAAGAGAAAGCAGTCGAAATCAACTAGTGTCGATTGATAATCCTCCTAATCTGCTCCCGAAGACTTTTTATCAACTTCCTATAATTCAAGTTTGGTCCAGAAGTTTTCGTTCCTTAGAAAAGAGCCAAGGAGGTGATGTGCAAGTCAGTCATGTTTGCTTCTTCATTAAGTCAGTCATGTGCGAGTCACAAGCTACTTGTCGTTTTCTTCATGGGAGGCCAAGGACAGTAGCTTGCTGCTGAGAGTGATTAAGTAGCTCTCCACCTGTCCTTGCACATCCTTGCTATATGCTGAGTGAAAACCACCTCTGAAAAAACCTCTCATTTATTTAACTCCCTAATCCATGAGCTTGGTCGTGCATAAACCAGAGAGAAACACACAAAAGACACACAGAGAGAGAGAGAGAAGAGAGAAAATCTGACATGAAAAATTTGAGAAATTCAGAAGAGAGATCTGAGCATGAACGACCCTTTCAAACCCTATGGTGCCTTGAATCAATGGCTGTAGTGTGTGGAAGATTTGTAAATGGTCCGGGAGATTCATGAGAGCAGTCTATCCTAGAAGACCGGACAATTACAAAACAAACATGTTTATCCTAGAAGATTTATTGGGAAGTCTTCTCTTGTATTTTCAATTTTTTTTTCAAAAACAAAAATAAGAGATTTATTGGGAAGTCTTCTCTTGTATTTTCAATTTTTTTTTCAAAAACAAAAATAAGCTTATATTTACAAAGGAAGACTTCCAAAGAAGTATGCTATAGAGTAGACTTCTCTAGAAATCTTCCTTTGTAAATTTTCAATTGGAAAAATGACCTAAATGGAAGACTTCCTAGAAATCTTCTAGAAGAATTCCTAGAAATCTTCTACGTCAAAGTTTAATAAACTTTCATTTTCTCTAAAATTGTAAAGATTTTTTAATATTTTTTTGTTAATTTATGTATATAAGTTGATATTGGGGTTTCTGACTGAAATTCATAACTTAATTGGTTTTAATTATGAGGTTATCAACCTTCATGTTTATTAATGTTTCTAGCTATACTCCGAGAAGACTTCAGTGGAAGTCTTCTACATTAGTTTTTGTAGACTTGTTAAGTAACTTTAAGATAAGTTTTTTAACTTTCAAAAGTGTTAAATAATTTGAAGAATATCAAGTAATATAGTTTAATTTGTATTCTTAGATCATAAGATATATGTTTTAACTTTCATAAAATTTGAAATTTCAATTTGCACTTAAAATTTGAATTTTCCTCTTAATTTCACGCTTATATTTCAATTTTCCGCTTTCAATTTAAGTCTTTCGAGAAGTCTTCCGAGAAGTGTTCCGAGAAGACTTTCGAGAAGTGTTCCGAGAAGACTTCCGAGAAGTGTTCCGAGAAGACTTCCGAGAAGTGTTCCGAGAAGACTTCCGAGAAGACTTCCGAGAAGTCTACCGAGAAGACTTCCGAGAAGTCTTCTAGTGAAACTATAATATGTTTGAACTTATGTAATGCTTGATATTTTGTGAATTTGACTAAGTTTTCTTGAGAAGTCTCTCCCTTGGTTGTATTTAATTTGACTATTTTATGTGTTATTGGGTTTTGCTTCTTTTTGGCATCTTATTGTGTTTTGCTGTTGAAGTTATATCAATAACTTCAATAATGTCAAGTACTTCTGGCAACATAATATTGTAGACATGAATATATTTACCAATATTTTTTTGCATTACTATCTCTTTAAATTTATAAAATAATTCACAATTAAAAGAGTACACATACAAATCAC
The DNA here is from genome assembly GCA_905132765.1 of Moricandia arvensis. Lineage (NCBI taxonomy): Eukaryota > Viridiplantae > Streptophyta > Magnoliopsida > Brassicales > Brassicaceae > Moricandia > Moricandia arvensis. The sequence continues at coordinate 30,851 of CAJHQP010002516.1, forward strand.
AAAATAAACCATAAAAATTATTATAGATCATTTCTCCACAAAAATAAGCTTAGACTCTACTTGACATAAATAAGACTCCGTCAGTAGTCTTCTAGTGCATTATATGTTAGAATACTTTCGAGAAGACTACCCTGATGTCTTCCAAAGTCTGACTCAAATCTGAAAAAAACTGCAAATCCAAAAACATTAAAATGGCTTCAAAAGAGAGAAAATGAGTGGAAGATAAGATATGTCTACCTTTAAAGAACACACAAAAATACATAACCAAGAAAAATAGATCGATCTTTAAAGTAGTAGAAGATAAGAACCATGTAATAAAAACCTAAAAACCATATGAATTAGTTAGAAAGACATGAGACAAAAAATGATAAATTGATATAAAGTTTGGTGTTTTCAAGTTCTAAGAGACTTAGAAGAGGTTTGAGAATTTTATTTTGGGAAAAAGTAAGAGGTGTAAACAACTAGAGACTTACCAAAACTCTACCATGGATACTTACCAAAACGCTTAGATTTATTATGAAAAAAGGAGATACGAGAGAAGATTCCGCAAGAAGACTTCTAATATATTAAATGTTAGAAGAAGTTTGTGTTAGATCTCAAAACCCTGCATATACAAAACCATTAAAATGATTTCAAAACATTCAAAATTTTTTAAAAATAAGATAAGAATTTAAAACAATAAAAGAGTTTTTAAAAGGTAGGAGTTTTAAGCAACAAGAGATTACTAAATGAAAAAAAAAATGATTTATAGATCTAACTTTAAGGAAGTGGAAAATGAAACTATGTAATGAAAAACTTAAAAAAAACAAAATAATTCAATGAGAGAGACATGTGATAAAAATGAAAAAATAATATAAAATTTGATATTTTAAAATTCAAAGGTATTAGAGAGAAATTAAAAAGTATTAGAATAAAAAATACTACTTTTCATTGCAGTCATTTGATAGGAATGTGTATCAAATTCTCCTTTGGCATATATCGACCAACAACCACACTTACGAGAAGTATATATCATAAGCAACACCGTCAAACACGGTCTGATCTACGTTTCAATAACAGCTTCATATCATTTGTGAGATTTTTTTGGAATGTAAATCTTAAACTCCACTTTTTAATTGGTGAGCTTAGATTTCGTTTTTTCTTTGTATTATTATTATTATTATTATTATTATTATTATTATTATTATTTTTGAATTTACATTGCCCATAGTCAAAAACTTTACGAGATCAACATTTTTTAACAAACTTTACGTACGTGATCAACATTTAAAAAGTGATTTTACTTTTACCCCTAAAACTTAAACGTGATCAACATTTAAAAGGTTATTTTGGTTAATCTTCTGTTTTGAATTTCTTAGATTTATTGGTAAAGTTATCGAAGTTGGAGTAGTTTGCCCCTTAAAAGTTTTCAGCAAAGATACAAAGAAATTCACTATATACAACATAAGAATAAACAATTTTATAATAGTTAATAGGTATGTAATAAAATTATAAAATTTAAATTAATATTCTAAATTTTATTATTTTCATTCTAATAGTTCAATATAAATATTAATTTAGTTAAAAATAAAATTAAAATAAATAAATTATTTATTTTAATGTCTAAGGGATTATAAGGTAAAATTTCATAAAATAATTCAACTAAATTTTGTTAACCTTTTTAATACGCAAATTATTTTGTAACCCAGTTGAAATAACCAAATTAAATATTTTTCTCATTCAATAAACATATTTAAAAAAATTAGTTTAATACTAAGAGCATTTCCAACTTCGCTTTATTTTTCACTTTAAATAGAGTCTGGAATACAAATGATACAATGATACTCTATTTTTCACTCTATAATTGAGTAAAACATAAGTTTACTCCAAATATAGAGTACTTCTTTATTTTTGTTCAACACTCTATTTTTCACTTAAAATTATATACAACTAGAATAAAAACTAAGTCTACTAATAAAAAAATAGAGTAACTATTAGAGATGGTCTTAAAACTGTACTTTTAAATAAAAATAGTACTAAGTTTCAAAAAAATTAAAATATTAAAATTTAAAATAAAATCTTAAAATTCCTATTTTTTTAAAGTTTTAGGGGTAAAAGTATCTAGGTTAGATAATTATAAAGTTATAATATTAATTTTAATGTTATTTAAAATTTAGTTTGTTTTATTAAGATTAAACCTAATTTATTTATTTAATCAAAAAGGTTTTCCTAAGTTTTACAATTTTATCCGAATTTAGTTATCTGATTCTTAAAACTTAAAAAAAGGGGGTTTGCAAAATTGACTCAAACTTGAAGTCAAACACAAAACTAACCTTTTTTTTTAATTTTGATTTGCCCTATTTACCCCGGAAGTTTTCATTATTCACCAAAATGTCACTGAAAGACTTTAAGTATGACTTCAAAAATTGTGTTTTACTCTATTATCCTCATCTTCATTAATTATTCACGAAAATTTTATTGCCATCAATTCACCCGACAACCATGAACAACCAATATGAAGCTCTTAATGCATCAAAAATCAATTTTCACTCATTATATCTCATATCTTATCAACAAAAACTACATCTCTCTCAATTTCTCTTTATATTCATCCAAAAAAAAAACTAAGGTTTTTGATTCTAAAGTTTTAAGGTTCATATAGTCATTCAAGCTCATGATCATGGTCATTAATGATTAAGTAGCTGTCTTGATGAAGTTTTGTGTGCTTGGACAACTAAGCAAGTTTTCTCAGTGGTTTAAGGTATGAATCGAATTGTTTATCCAGATTTGTTTGCAAGAATACTTACGTGTAAGTCTTCTCGATACAGAAGACTTCCACGAAAGTTTTCTGGTCAAAGTATGTGTTAGTTTTGTAATTGACTTTCTGTGTGTTTTTTAGAGAAGACTTTCGTGCAAGTCTTCCAACTTTTCTTTGTTGACAAAAATATTTTAGGAAGACTTCCCTCAAAGTCTTCCCGTATAAACAAGTTAGTTTTGCAATTGACCAATCTGTGTCAGAAATTAGACTTTCTACAGAAGACTTCCCGGTATTGAAAATTTACGTGAAAGTCTTCAAGATTTTTATTCTGTGATTCTGGTCAAACATAAGATCACGAAAGAAGATTTTTTATTCTGTGACTCTGGTCAAACATAAGGTAACGAAAGAAGACATTCTGGAGATTCTGCTAGAAGACTTCCCTGAAAGTCTTCTTTCGTTACCATATGTTTGACCAGAATCACGGAATAAAAATCTGGAAGACTTCCACGTAAGTTTTCCTAAAGTTTATCTAGGAAGATTTCTAGGGAAGTCCTCCTAAAGTTTTTTTATCAACAAAGAGAAGTTGGAAGACTTTCACGATTTTCTCTAAAAACCACACAGAAAGTCAATTGCAAAACTAACTTATAATTTAACTAGAAGACTTACACGTAAGTCTTTTCGCGAAAAAATATGGGTAAACAATTCAATTCATACCTTAAACAACTGAGAAAATTTGCTTAGTTGTCCAAGCACACAAAACTTCACCAAGACAACTATTCAATCGTTAATGACAAAGAATTATGAGCTTCAAGGGCTATATGAACCTTAAAAACCTTTAGAAATAAAACTTTAGTTTTTTCTGGATAAATATAGAGAAAAATTGAGAGAAGTGTAGTTTTTGTGGATAATATATGAGATAAAATAAGTGAAAATCGATTTTTTTATGCACTAAGAGCTTCATATTGGTTGTTCATGGTTATTGGGTGAATTGATGGCAATGACATTTTCGAGAATAAATGATGAAGATGAGGATGATAGATTAAAACACAATTTTCGAAGACATAATTAAAGTCTTCTAGTAAGTTTTTTCGTGAATAATAAGAATTTCTAGGGTAAATAGGAAAGATCAAAATTCTAAAAAAAATGTTAATTTTATGTTTGACTTTAAATTTTGAGTCAATTTTGCAAAACCCCTATAAAAATATATCAAATGAGAGATCAACTATATACGACATCATTTTAGTTGCATGAATATCCAACGTCAATATGTATAACCAATACATTGTGAAAACATTTTAAAAACATGACATATTTTAAATTTAACCTATAAAAATTAAACAAATACTCGTGCGAGCGCGTACGTTAAGGTTTTATTTTATTTTAAAATAAAAAAATTCTGAACATTTGATATTTTGTGATAAAAAGTACTTATTTGGTATATTATTCCTGATATTAAAATTATATTTGAATATTTTAAATAATATATAGTTTCCATTATGAAAATCATGTGTTTAAACTCATTTTGTCTTTGTTATTTATAAACTCTTTTATTATTTAAGATGCATTTATTTTTTAATTAATGTTTTGTTAATCTTCCAAAATTTAGTTTAAATATCAAATATCTTCCTTTATATGGTTTTTTTTAAAATATATTTATTATTCTAATATTTATTTCTATTTTATTTTGAGAGAAAATATTTTTCTTGTAATATTGAAAACTTAAAAAGATATAAATAAATAGTGATATCAAAGATTTTGTAATTTATATAATATTTGGACATTCTCAATCATTTGTAGCATCAACTTACATATAGTATATGTTGTTTGTGAATATTTTCAATAGCATATAGCCCAACCTCTGAAAATAATGTGTTATTCATTTATATATATATATATATAGTTGTTTGGAAATCTTGCATTTTTATATGAAGTATTTTATTATATATAATATTTTTTAAAGTTTTAAAGTATATTATAGATTGTAATTTAATATATTCATTTATTTGATATTGATTTCTATTTTATTCTGAAGTTAACATTTATTGGAAATATTAACATTTAAAAAATAATGAACTAAAATAATAATTTGGCATATATGATTGGTGGTTTTAAATTATATGTGGACAACTTCAAATGGCTTAAAATATCAACTTCTATATAATATATATATATATATATATATATATATATATATATTGTTTTCATTTTCAGTGTTAGTTCAACTATTAAGTTTTCATTATTAACGAGTTATTATATAGGGTGTAACTGGTGAAATATATATAGTATATAGGAATAATTGAGTTAACAAAAAAAATTGTAGTGAAAATTTGAGAGAAAAAAAAGAAAAAAACAATTAGAAGAAAAAAGATTAAACTGGAAAAAGAGAGAAAGAGAAAAAAAAGAAGAAAGAAAAACGAAAGAGAATGTATATTTTGTTTGCATTTGAAAAATTGATTCTTTTAGCTGAATAGCTAAATATAGAAATTATTGTTTTCTTTTTTCATTTTTAACCATAGTTCAACTATTATATTTGATCATTAGTGAGGTATCATATATATATATATATATACATATATAAATGTGTGTGTGTGTGATTGGTAGAGTATAGAACAATATGAATAATTGAAGTAAAATAATTTCATAAAGAAAAATAATAATTAGAAGAAAAAATGAAAGGAACAATCTAAAAAGAAAAATAAAAGAATGAAAGGGAATGTAGATTTTATTTTTATTTTAACAATCAATTTCTTTTCATTCGAATATGTATTTAGCCAAAACTCAGGTTTTAAAACATGGGTTGAGTGGCCGATTAACAGTAATGAAACAGTAAAAGTTGAAACGGTTCACGTTTTATAATTCGAAAATTTGGAACTAGGATTTAAATAACATCTCTACAAGTTTTACGGTATAACAAACAAGAAAGCTACAAAAAAAGTGAATAATGTGAAAACACTGGATGGCGCCGTAAAGAGAAATTGCAAAAAAAAAAAAAAAAAAAATTGAAAAAAATTAACAAAAAAATAAAAAAATACCTTTATTAAACACGATAAAAAAGCAAAATGTATTATTCTAGTGTTGAACCCAAGAAGTTAATGGAAAGGCTGCAGCCTTTTATCACCAAATTAAAGTAATACGTTGTAGTATTTACGAAAATAATTAAATATATGAATATTTATTTTTAAAAATAAAAAATATTCAAAACTAATCTTCGATTAATTCTTGAGTGATTTTTTTGATTTTTTTGTTAATTTATTAGGTTTAGACTAAACGTTTTACTCACACCTTCTTTTAAAAAGCGCGTCCATCGTGACTGTTTAATCGTTGAGTAAAAGCCGATCATTCTCTTACCGTAGCATTTGGGGTAAAATGCTCTGACACTCGGACACTTATGAAAATTCAAATTTTCTAAATTTTAAGTTTAGAATTACGCTTTAGGATGAAAATCTATTACAATTGGGCAACAATTTAAAACAAGTTAAAAATGGTAAGAATCACGAACAAAACACAGAGGCGACAATTAGGGTTTTCAATTGACATATTCTAAAGAAGAAGACGAAGATAGCGTGATAAATCGACTCATTAATGAGAAATGTGAAAAACAGTAAAAAGTTGGTCATTCTTTTTGAATTTGCGATATGTTAGTTATTAATTAGAGAATAAAACACTAGACCACTCTAGATTCTTGTTTATGAATTACTAGGTCTAATCCGAATGTACGTGTAAAGTTTAGCGATTTTTTGAATTTTTGAACATTGCTCACACCTAACCTAAATATGAAGATGGCCAAAACTAACCGAAAAATATTTTAGTGGTATGAACCATATTATGAATAGCCCATAATCGGACCAACCATAAACCTCCTGATAGAAGTTTACTAAACCTAAACCAAATAAGTTTAGGGTTTAGGCGGTTAGAGAAATATTTTCCATATTGGTTTTGGATATTTTCATTTTCCTAATTGCAATAGGATTTGTACTCTTTCCATTTATCTTTATGATGATCTATTGTAATCCTTATATAAAAGGAAACCCCTTGTACTTTATGAATAACACAATACAAAGCAATACATGAATTCCCTATTCTTCTCTCTAAGTTTTACAACACGTTATCAACACGATTGTTCTCTAAATCTCTAAGCTAAAAGCCATCGATCATAAACCCTAATCACCCATCGATAAACCCTTATTCGTGAAACCTCCATAGCTTGATCCGACTTCAACAATCAATAACCAAGACGATCCGGATCCATAATCAACTCGATATCAACAAGCTCCATACGATCTTTTCTCTTGGTGGTCCATTCAACCCATCGAAGGTTAAGGTAAATACTAAGAACCCTAATATCTTAAAACCCTAATCGAATATACTAATGTTTAAATAGAAACCCTAAAACCGATTGAATGTTTTGAGAACTTAGAAAGTATGCTAGGTTGCTGGCTAGATTGATTGTTTTTACATGATTGATTGTTTTGATCTAAAACCTAATCGATTGCTAAAAACCTTAAAACTCTAATCGCATGAAACCCTAATCCTGAAAAATGTTTGATTCTTGTTGATTGATCCGATTTTTTGTGGTTATGATCCGATTGCTAGGTTGATTAGTTTTGATCCGTTTTTGACCTAACTTTAATGCTAAAACCCTAATCGATTGATAAACCTTAACTGAATCCGAATTGCACATACTTGAAATTGATTGATCTTATTGAATAATTTGAGAGTTAGGATGCTAAATTGATTGATAAACCTTATTTCGAATTGAAACCCTGAACCCTAGTTTGCATATTGCTAAAATCAAATTGCTTGTTCTTGATCAATTGATTCCGTGTATAGTATTGCTAAGGTTATAAACCCTAAATCTCATCATCACATAGAATCTGATTACTAGGCTTGCTAAACTCATACCTGAAAATGATTGATTGATTGTTAAACCCTGATTGAATGTTTTAATATTGAAATCGCATATGATCCTTGCACATATAGATCATGGTTGCTAGGATTGTTGCATCATCTCATATGGCCTTGTGACTTGTTAGCATTATACCATCTTGGCCGCATGAACACATATATAAATTGATCGTTTAGGATTGTCTTGTTTGATCTATATAACTTGGATTGTCTTGTTTGGTCATTAAACTTGTTTGATAAGCACCTGTATAAACAATTGAACATATATACATTGATCTTTAGGATTGTTTTGCATATCCGTATAAACTAATTGATTCATGGCCGCATATAGAAATTGACTATTAGGAATGTCTTGTCTCATTTGGCCATGTGATCCGTATGACTTGAGATATCTTGTTTGGTCGGGAGACATGTCTGATAAAACTGTATAACTTGATTGCCTTATGATCATATGGTTTGTTTGCATGAACAATATATGAAACCTAAATATTGAGTGATATATGATCTCAAATGTCAAAAATCAACAACTTGGATTTTGCTGCCATGAATCTCTCTAGAGATAATTATTTGCAATGGGCATTGGATACAAAGATTATCCTAAAGTCAAAAGGACTTGGTGAATGTATCACAGAAGACAATAATGTCAGTGAGAAAGATAGATACATGGCAATATTAATTATTCGTCATCATCTTGCTGAGAGTCTCAAAGATCAGTATCTGACTATTGAGAATCCTCTAGACCTTTGGACAACATTAAAAACGAGATATGATCACCAAAGAACAGTGTTATTACCAAAGGCTTTGATTGGAAGAATCTCAGAATGAAGGACTACAAGTCCGTGGATGAGTATAACTCAGCCCTATTTAAGATTGTTTCTTTAATGAAACAATGTGGTGAGGTTATAATCGATAAGGATATGTTAGAAAAGAAATTTTCTACCTTTCTCACAAGTAATGTGTTGCTACATCAACAATATCGTGAAATGGGCTTCAAAACTTATGCAGATCTGATCTCATGTCTATTGTTAGCGAGCAAAACAATGAGCTATTGATGAGAAACAGTGAATTGAGACCTCCTAGATCAATCCCATTACCAGAAACCAATAAGGCCACAAAAGAAAAGAAAGAAACCAAAGAAAGTAACCATGTCCAAAATAGACCACACGGCCATAGCCGTAGCGGATGGAATGGTCGTGATTGAGGCCACTACAATTCATATGGTCGAGGTAACTACTCAGACCGTGGCCGTGGGAACCACTATAACCGTAGTTGTGGACCCAATTTTGGCCATGGTCGAGGGCTAGGAGGCCGTGGTATCCCCTTTAAACCATAACACTCGACCAAATAAGTGTTCCATATATGTGGAATGGGTAATCATTCGGATAAAAACTGTAGGAACTCCCAGACATCTAGTTAACATCTACCAAGAGAGTATGAAAGGGAAGAATCCTGAAGCCCATTTGGTCCAAGATGGTGATGGTGACCTTGACCATGATCAAGATGATCTTATGGATTATGAAACATCATATTGTCTAAAAGAATAGTTGATTTCGACATATTGTTTTTGTGCTTTGATTTACTTTATGTTTTTCTTTATCTTTATGATTTGTTTGAGTTTACTTTATTGCCTTATCTGATTTTACTTAATAAGATGAAACGCAAATATAAGCACAAAATAGTCAGCCTAATTTAGGGCCACGGCCATACATGTATATTATTGCTAAATGGCACGCATCTAGAGATATCTGATACTTTATATTCACCCAGAGAAGCCCATTGAGTTACTAAGATATAAGAATGAATGGTTTCTATATAGAAACAATGGGCGAAGGAAACAAGCTGGTATATATGACTTGTTTAGGTTTTCTGTTTCTGTTGATATTTTTTGGAGGAAGGATAGATGAGATACTGTACTTGGCATTTGCACGGTAGGTTAAATAGGATAAAGTAAGAAACTTTTGGTTAGTTGTGATTTAGTCGCAAAATCAAACCAAATATGTTATTAAATTATTTAATATCTACTACTTATTTATTATAAAAATATCCTAGGATAACCCTAAAAAAACTTGTCACCAAAATAGCCTCCAATAAAAAAAGGCAGAATGACTTATTGATCTAATTATTTTGGTTTAAAATAAACAATTATTTTTTGTTCAAATTTTAACATTTGAGTTTAAATTTCTATAAGTTATCATGGATTTATAGTATATAAAATACATTTTTACTCAAAAATGTGTGATTTGTTTTTCGCTATAATCTAATACCATAGAGATTTTAAAGACATATGCATACTAAATTAGTATTGATCTTTTAAAATAAAAATAACTGTATTTTCATTAGTAAAATACAATTGATTGTCTATTTCAAAAATACAATTGAATTTATCCTAACCTCTATTTATATCAGTATTGGGGTTTATTGTAAACTCAATTCTTTTTATTATCATTATTGAGGTTTTATTGTAAACCAACACAATATTTTTAATAAATACTTAATAATTTAATATATATTAAAATTTATGTTTGGAGTATTAATTTTATTTATATTTTAATTTCTTATAGATGATATGGTTAATAAATGTATTAACGATTAGTGGACTTAGTTTAAAGCTTATTAAGTTATTGTTATCTATTTGAGTTTCGGTTACGTTTTTAAAAGTATTATTTGGGCTTCTGACATCCAAATAGTTAAATATCTTCATTGTTTATTGACATTCAATATACTTGGATTGGAAGAAAGGTAAACAAAGTCGTAGATAAGCTAGCCAAGCAGCTAATTTCAAATCATTATAGTATCTATTTCATAACTTTATTCCCCAATGTATTACTTCTGATCTTCACCATATGTTGTTTCATATCAAACTTAATTAGAATTGAAGTCACAAAAAAAAATATTCGTTGTTTAAAATACAATTGTAGACCATAAAAAGTCTTCCCCGGTTTGTTTGAGAAATATTATTGTATCATCAAAAAAGGGTAACAAACTATTCCAAAATATTATAGTTATAATTTTCTTTTGTCATCAAAATATTATAGTTATGATTTAATTAATTCATGTAACATCAAATATAATAGTGGTATACATTATCAATTATAATATTCATCGATACATACATATAATATGTTTCTTTATCAACGCATACTATTTAAATTATTTTTGTATTAGAATATCTACTTACTCAATTAGACCAAATATTTATATTTATATATATATATATGTACTTACTCAAAATAGCTTTACTCGATGCTGAGAATATTTGCATAAAAGTAGAACATTAACTATTTCTTGTATATTAAAAAGTAGAATATTTTAGGATATTTTGATTTGAGATATTCTAGGTTGAAAAATCTTGACTTACTAAATATTCAGAAATAAACTATTATATTAATAATTTCTATCAGATATAGTCAGAATAAGTTTTTGAATTTATAATACAGTTACACAACGAAAAGCAATATTAACTATTGTTCCTAACTAACCTGCGAATTTATGATCAACGAATTAATGGGATCCCGATAAGTAATGTACAAAACTACAGTGTTTTAATGTCAATGGCATAAGATTGTAATTATTGAGGAAAATTCAGGGTTAAAATTTATTTGTACTCCTATTTTAATAGTTTAGATGCTTAAGTGTTACAAACGATTTATTTATTATAAATTTCTTTATTATAAAATATCAGTTTCAAGTTAATCTTGACACATAAAATTTGGACAGTGACTGTACGATTCCTTGTTGTCTATGGGGAAAGTTGCTGAGAGCGTTCAAGCTAATTGTCGTGAAGCTGGAAGAGGAATGGTGACATACCTACTTCGTTTTGCTAAAATTGTAACTTATCAAAGTAATGGGTCCAATTCATTACTTATCCTAACTTATTATATTATTTGGTAGATGTTTATTATGATTTTCACCCTAACATTTGTTAATATCAGATGAGGTTCAAATTTCCAATTCATTTGATGCATCTCAAATCTTTTTCAACCCTCCAATAGCAGAGACAAGGATTTTTTGAAAAGGTATTTAAATTTTTGCTATTGTTATTGAGAGGAAAATCATATTGACAGTGCCGCGAAAATATTGATTAACGGTAATTATAAGGAAGAGGAGTCCAAAGCTTTGACAATTTTTGAAACCGAAAAAGAAAAAACGGAGAAGGAGATACAACATGATAAATAGATGAGATACCCAAATAAATATATTGGAGAGCTACTTGAATCAACACATGTTATACTTATATATTATGGAGCAATTTTAATAGTTTTTTCTGGATATAAAGCGTGAATCATTGTATTTATATGTGTAGATTGAGAAATGTATAATCATTGCAACAATCTATGAAATTGAAAAGGACTAGGGATGCTACTACTTTGGATGCACTGATTGCCAAAAAAAAAGGTTTTTAAGATTACAACAAATGTTCAGAGAGTTAACGGAAATGAGATAACAACTCATGTATGGTGGTGTGCAACATGCAATGCCAAGGTTAAAATCTCACCAAAGTAATAACAATGTTATTAAAATGACCATTCGAAATTTGTTATTAAGACTAATTTTGAAAGTGGATTAATGTTAAATATCTTTAGCAGGTTCAAGGTTCATATACTGCTAATGGATGGAACAAGAAAAGCTTCATTCATGCTACTTAACTCTATTGCAAAAATAATTGTTCCTGAGACATACTTGCTCGATGGTTCTTTTGATGAGGTGCACTCTAATAATTTTCAAATTGATTATACTCCACGACTATATCTGCTTTTTTCAACATTGCAGCTAGAAGATACTGATGATTTTCCTAAGGCTGTTAATTCTTTAGTTGGACACACTTTCATGTATGGAGTTTTCATTGAGAAGAATAACATTACTAGCAAGGGTGGGATCTTCAAGGTTGGTAAAGTATGGCAAGATGTAAGTATTCTACTGAACGGTGGTATCATAGACTCATGTACTCAGTCTGATATTGGAACCACAAACACGAGTGGTTCACATGTATTTTTTGTATTGTATATCTAAGTTATTATGTTGCCATCTGCACGTGATTGATACATAATTTATGCTATAGGGTGAACTTCTACTTCTTGAGGGTTAATGAAATGAATACATTGTTGCAACACCATCATCAAAACAAAAATAAATAACTCATGAATGTGCACCTGACATCAGTTCGTGTTCAAAGTAGCAATGCAAGAAAGTCTTTGTGAAAAAAGAAAAAAAACCGTGAAAGAGTAGTTAAGCTCTAAAAATTGGCTAGAAGTGTTAAGTGTTTTTTTTATTTCAGGGTTTTATTTTCGGTTTAGTTTTCAAATAAGTTTTATATTAGCAATTCTTATTTCAACTTTTCTTTGCAATAATTATTTTCCTGGAATTGTTTTGAACGGCGAAAGTTATAAATTTTATTTCTATAAAACACATGAAATTCATTCAAAATAACAATGTACACGTTTTGACTATATCCTACAACTTTTTCAATAACATGTTATGTTTAGAAGAGTTACTATAAAGGTATGGTGTTTTTATACAAATCATAAAATGTATTATTTATTTACGTATGTCTACATTGAATTTGAAAAAAAAACATTGTGTATTAATGAACCAGCTTTATGCTAACATAAATATTATGACTGGTTTCCCAATAATTATAAATACTACCTTGCATCTTGGAAACTAATCGATTTTCCAATAATAATTTTATCGATAAAAGTTTATTCACATTCATAGAAAAGGAACACTAACTCTCAATACTAAATAACGATGGCAAAGCTGATACTAAAGGAAAACTAACTTCTTCAATATCAATTACAAACACAACCAAACATGAAGAAAAAGAAGACAATACAAAGAAGAGAAAACCATTTCATCAACCTGTATTAGCAAGTCCACCAGATTCTCAATTGTCTCATAGAACCCATTCGGCTATATCTTTTATATCAGTTTTGAGTGATGTTTCAAATTACTCTCTGACATTACCAAGTCAAGGGAATACTCAGTATTTCAGTCATCCATCAATTGTGTTGAGTTCTACAAATTCAAACTATGGTGATTTAGCCTTGCTCTAATTCGTGCTATGTGTTAATGGTTTTGTATTTTGTATTTAATATCAGTGAATTATGCTTGAAAGGTCCTTTGTTGCATTCTATTATGTTAATTATCTACAAATAAAGCCAAATGAAAGCTTTCTCAGTGTTCTAAGAAATTTCGAACTAATCTTCCTCTATCTTGTAAGTTGTGACTTTATAAAATGCTCTCTAATTGTTTTTGGTTGTGAGATAGATATTATAGCAATAACCCTGCTCAGTTCTCAAACATCAATGCAAGAAGAAGTACTTGTCTAATATATTCAGCCTACAAATCTATTACCAGCCTTTTTCCAAGTTTGATTGTACCAAGCAAGTTTATTCATAAACGTTGACCAGAAATGAGAACGTAGTGTAGGGGGAAGAAGTTAACCATAATTTATATGGTATGCCTTTGATAATATATTTAAATTAGTTACCGGACAGATATATGGTAACATATATTAATTATACAGATGAGGGTGAAGAATATAGTGAATCAGAGCTATGCTGTTAATAGCGCATGTAGTGATTCATATTCAGAAGTTATTGTTAGCATTGAAGAAAAATCTGATACATGTTTGGTACCAAATGAACAAAGGTCTCGAATATTGAGTATGACTGATAATTTTAAAAAACATGTTCAAAGATATGGTTTCTCTAGTGAGTGAATCCTCATCAACATCCCAGATAGGTGAATCTTTCGCTACTATACGGTCATAATCTAAATCAAAAGAAACATGTAGTTGTTTTCAATTTTTTATTTAGTAATCGTGTGTTACAATATTAAACTATATTGATCCAACCTAATTTTTAATATTCTTACAAAGTATTTGGATGAGGGTGATGCTACTTACCTATGTGATTATTGTGGTGTGAAAATGTGGTATGGTGAACACCATGAAAGGAAAAGGAAGATGGGGAAACCAAAATTTTCACTGTGTTATGGACAAGACCAAGTTCAGTTACCACTACTAAAGGAATCACCAAACCACTTGAAAATATCGCTACATGATGATGATGATGATGATGATGAGATTAACAAATATTTCAAGGAAATATCAGGTCAGTTAACATGTTTTTTTCTTTTACATCTCTTGGGGGGGGGGGGGGGAAGTGGACAGATTAGTGACCCCAAAAATGTGGACCATAGATGTTTCAACTTCAAGGAGAAAATTATCATTTAATGGGTAGTTTAAAACCACCATCTAGCGAGGAAGCCAAATTTCTCAGCTATATATTGTCGACACTGAAAAACAAAATAGACAACATGGTCTCCATTTTAGGTATTTTTTATATATCTCTCGATATTCACTAGTTTCATTGTTGAATAAAATTTGATATTTTATTGTTAACTTTGTTATTTTTTGCAGAAAATACAAGAAATCAGGTGAAAAGGATAAAAAGGAGAGATTGAGGAAATGAGTCATTGAGATGATAGTTGAGATGATGAACGAAGTGAATCCATATGTGCATCAGTTCCAATCAGCAAGTGACATTTTCAATACTAATTCAGAGTCAACTTTTAATATGTGATTGTTAGTTGTCGAGAGAAAGATGGAAGAACATATGATACTTCTATTGCATCTGAAGTTTCTGCATTAGTTCCAGTGGATTTCAATTTGGAAACAAATAAAAGAGATATTGTTTTTGAAGAGAAGCAAATAGGTTGGTTGAAGCAGATTAGTGAAATACATCCTTCCTATTGCACTATAGTATCCTCTTATCTTTACAAATGGTGAGGATGAGTTTAGAGTTGGGATAATAAAAAAAGAGCTACAGATGCTACAGCAAAGCTGAAGAGGTCTAATATCAGTATGAGATAGTGGTATACATTTCAGATTCGAGAAAGAGATGGGGAATGCCAGACACTTCTGCATTCTAAAAGGATGTTCCAAAAAAATTTTGGTTGATTCTTATACAACTATAGAAGCAAACCGGTTGTGCTATTTGAGGATGAACCGGAAAATTCTTAGATCATAGGTTTGATTATATTCAGAAATATGAAATGATGAGGAGATAGATATGCAGATCAATGAAGTGGGTATATTTTGCAAGCCTCATTCAGTGGAGGACCAAGATACATGAAATATGTATCTAGATGCAATGGCCATATGGAAACATTCCGAGTTTCCTGATCTATTTATTACATTCACATGCAATCCTAATTGACCAGAAATAAACATGTATCTCCAACCACGCAAACTCAGTCCTGATGACTAACTATATATTCTTTGCACGATTTTTAACTGTAAACTAGATTCTCTTATGAATGATTTAAAAGAGAAAAGAATACTTGGAAAGACAATCGCATGTGAGTTTGTTTTCTTATATATATTTGAGTATGATATAATATGGCTTAGACAATGATACTGATGTTTTTTTTTCTAATGCATCATTGTTTACAGTTGAATTTCAAAAATGTGGTCTACTACATGCTCATATTTGGATATTCCTGCATCATGTATCTAAGTTTCCTACAACCGATGACATTGAAAAGATCATATCAGCAGATATAACATATAAGGATGAAGAACCATAGTTGTTTGAAATGATAAAGGATACTATGATTCATGGAGCTTGTGGGCAGTTAACATGAATTCGCCATGCATGGAATATGGGAAATGTTCAAAGGTGTATCCTAAAGATTATGCTAAAAAAACTATTGTGAACAAGGATGGTTTCCTGGTTTATAGAAGGTGTGAACAACATGGTTGCTCTGTAGAGAAAAATGGCTTCAAATGCAACAACAGATATATAATACCATATAACAAAGAATTATCCCTTTGTTATTGAGCTCACATTAATGTGGAATTTTCTAATCTGATTGGTTATATTAAATACTTATTCAGATATATTAATAAAGGTCAGGACCATGTTACTGTTGAGCTACAAGAAAAGGATAATCGAAAAAAGTCCATAAAGATAGAGTAGAAAAAATTGATAAAAATGAGATTAAAGACTACTTCAACTGCAGATAATTTTTGTTTGGTTTAATGCTTCTGAGTTTGTACAGTAGTTCATTTTTGATGTATAAACCACATGTCTAAAAACTTTATATACTAATATTGATGTCCTTAATATTTCAGATATGTCTCTGCCTGTGAAGGCTCATGGAGGATTTTTAAGTTTTCTATTCACTATCGATCTATACCCGTTGAGAGACTGCAATTTCATCTACCCAAAAAGCAGATAATTATTTTCAAAGACGATGACATTTATGAAGAAGTAATCAATTACAAGCTTATTGAAAATACAATGTTCATGGGCTGGTTTGAATTATATAAGGTTAGTACTATTTCCCGAAAACTCACTTTAGCAGAAATCCCAACAATGTATACTTCAAGTAAGAAGAAGAGAAAGTTTCATGACAAATAGAAATGTTTTAGTATTGGTAGGATCAATTATGCTCCGAGGAAGATTCAAGAATCTTTCTATTTGTGGTCTTTGCTAAACATTGTTAGAGGTCCAACATGTTTTGAGGAGATTCGAACATTTGATAATGTGGTGTATCTTTCATATAAGGAGGCATGTTTTGCACGTGGATTACTAGAAGATGGTTAAGAAGAGTATATTAATGACATTATGAGGACGACTTTCACAGGATCAGCATCATATATGCGTCATGCTTTTGCCATAACGCTTATGTCTGGTAGTTTGTCACAGCCATAGGTTGTTTGAGAAAATACATGGGAGTTTTTATGTGAAGACACTGAGTACACAGGGAGAAAGCTACTTAACATGTCAGGTTTAATATAAGTGTATTTTTATATGATAACACATTCTGAAACTAACTTATACTCCGTTTGTTATTTTTTGTGTAGATCTATGTTTTAAGTGCCGATGAAAAAACAGTTTGCTCTTCGTTTGATTGAGAAGATCATAAAATATAATGGAACTTCTTTAGAACAATGGATGCCTAAGCCAGTTCCAGGTCTTGTTGGAATAACAATGGTTTATTTTAGATTAGCTGAGTGACAATAGGGGCAAGCTGAAAGCTGAGCATGACAAACACATTTCAAAACTAACATAGGAGGAAATGAAGATCTATGAAAAGATGGTTGATGCAGTTAGTAATCAAAAAGGAGTTTTGTTTTTTGTTTATGGATTTGGTGGCACTAGTAAAACCTTCTTGTGGAGATTATTGTCTCCTCTATCAAATTCAAGGGTGAAATATGTTTGAACGTTGCATCAAGTGGGATAGCTTTTCTATTGCTACAAGGAGGAAGGACAACACATTCTAGGTTTGGAATACAAATAAATCCATATGAGTGTATCACTTGCACACTGATTCCAGGAAGCGAACAAGCTAATTTGGTTAAAGCAACATCTTTAATCATTTGGGATGAAGCACCAATGATGAGCATGCATTGTTTTGAATCTTTAGATTGGAGTATGAAAGATACTTTGGGGAAAAACAACATGCCTTTTGGTGGAAAAGTGGTTGTATTTTGAGGTGATTTTAGACATGTATTGCCTGCCATACACACTGGAAGGCAGAAATAGTATTGGATTCTCTAAATTCGTCATATTTATGGAAGCATACAAAAATATGATATTTTTTTTAGAAAACCTGTCCATTGAAGATGCAAGGGATTTAAAAGAGTTCTCAAAGTGGATTTTAGATGTTGGATATGGAAAGAATGGTGAAGAGAATGATGGATAAGTATCCATCAATATTCCAGATGAGTATTGATCCGATAGAATCAATTAGCAAAGTTGTATGGGTCTTTACAAAAGAATAAAAATCCTAAGCTTTTTTAAGAAAGGGCAATTCATTATCTTATATATGATTAACCAACACATGTTGGATAAACTACCATGTACCAATATTTTTTGGTTTCATATTCAGATGTTGACATTGTACTCTAAATTTATTTGATTTTTGAATTTCTTATATGCATGTGAAGAAAGAATTTTCTTAAGCTCTAACTCGATTGATGCTTCTGATAGATTCTCAGCTAATGACCAGGCTCTGACTCCCAAATTTTTAAACACCTTAAAGTTCTTGTCTGCCAAATCGTAGTCTTCGCTTGAAGGTTGGCTTTCCCGTGATATTGCTTATAAGCATTGATTATACAACCGGATTGATGAATGACACTAGACTCCAAATTACAAAGATATGTGGTTTAAGGGTAAATGCAAAAGTGATTGCAGGAGGAAAGGTGGGTTGAATTGTGGTTATTCCTAAACTTTCTATAACACCTTCTGATAAGAAGTTGCCTTTCAAAGGGAAGAGGAGGGAACTGTCTATTGCTGTGGCATTTGCTATTACAATTAATACGAGTGAAGGTCAATCGCTATCTCATGTTGGTTTGTATCTACCAAGAGATGTTTTATCCCTTGGACAATTATATGTGGCCATCTCTAGGGTTACATTGAAAAAAAGATTGAAGATTTTAAATGTTAGCGATGACAAAAAGCCTAAGAGAGACAAAGAATGTTGTTTTCAAAGAAACTTTTCAGAATCTCTAATTGTAATGTTTACTTTGCTGTGTGTTTTGACCTCTATAACTTATTGCATTTATTTTAAGACAATTAAGTTATTGTATTCTCGTTTGAACTCTTATTAATGTCTATGAAATTAATTTAATTAAGCAAGTAACAACACAACAAACATACATGCATAAAACATTTAACATTTGTTAGAACTCTAAATAATATTTGTCTAAACCAAGCAAGCATACATATGTTAGAACTATAAATAATATTTGTCTAAGCCATTCAAGCAAGCAATAACACAAACATACATACATAAAACATTTAACATTTGTAGTTTGTTCGTACTACAACTCCTAATTTCATTCCAGAATCCTAAATCTTATCTAAGTTTTCTAACTTGTCTGAAGAGATTTACATGAAATTCCAATGCTTAAGGTTGTTTTGAGAACTCCTTGGCTGATATACTTTGTTCCAATTGCTCCTACCTTTTCAGTTATTACGTCTTGAAGAACAAATACAAGATTTCCATTAGATCTAAACATTACAACATATACTATTTAGTTATATTATTGTAACTGAAAAATGACTTATCTTATTATGATTGTATATTTCCCTTCCTTCTTTAATGAAATTTTGTCAAATTGGTTTCTTAGCAAAACGTATTCATGTATTTTGGTACATACATAAAATATACACAAACATGTAACAGATATATAATAAATTGTTAGGAAAGCATACACAGAATCAACGTTGGATGTCTATTGACAATTAAAAATGAAATTATCTACGGACACGAGTCTTGGAACCATATTAACAGAGCACATATATTGTGAAATAGTTCCACAGGGAAGAGGTGCAGCAGCAAGAGCATAATAGAGTTTTTTCACTTCTTTATTCTTAAATTAAAAGGTAGTAAAAAACATAGTTTCAGTATGTGTTCTTAGTTTTCCAGACAAAATAAGTAGAGGCAATGACACCATGCGTGTTAAAGTTTATTTTAAAGCAAGCAATTTATCAAATTAACTCTACAAATTACTCTTGTCAAGAGAGATCTAATTGTAGTACTTAGGGATCGAATCCACAGAGAGCGAGGGCACACAATAGATTTCTGAATTCTAAAAGTTAGGCAAGCTATAAATAGGAGGTTTGGTTGAAGGTTTTATTCCAAAAGAAAATTGTGTAAATAAGTTAACTGATTCAAATATGGAAAAATAGATCTAGGGTCTTAGGATAATGAATTATAGTGGACAAGATGGAAAGAATTATGAATATGCAAGAACCTCTCATTCCAACTCTCGTATGCGAACAGAGGAGTCGACAGTCGATCGACGGCTAAGGCCTAGTGTCGATCGATGGTTATCGGACAGGAAGTTCGTCCGCTAGGTTAATTAAAGCAGCTCTCGCATGTATCTAACAACCTAACTCGATGGAATTAATTTTGGCACATAACCTACTCTCGTAGTTGTCTATGTCCGAGGTTCAAGTTTCTAGTTAGCTACTCTAGAACACAAGCATTAAACACAATTCCAAAGATGGATATCTCTCATCCTAGCAATCCTATTTTTGCGCTAATTCATCAATACCGTAATGAACCCTAAATCTAATAAGAGAATTACTCAGAGATAATCATAGAAATCATGATAAACTGAATAATAAAATGCATAAAATAGATAATGGGGTTCCAATACAAATATCTGAAGGAGCTCAGATCTTCTCCCCAAAACTACTAAGAAAACTAAAAGCTGTAAATAATACTTTCTTATGAAATCTCTGTCTATTTGCCTAAACAATGGCAAAACCTTTATAAACTAAGTCAAAACTTGGTCAGGGACATTCTTGTAATTTGTCTTGACTTAGGTTTGAATTCAGCCAATGACTCTACGAGTTGACCGTCAATCGACAGCAAGTGTGCACCGCTGATCGATGGTCAGGCTTGACCTTGACTCTGACTTAGCTGGTTGTGAACAACTACTGAATATCTTCTCTGAAAGCTCTAACAAGCTTCATTATCTCCATAATGCTCCAAAATGTTACCTTGACCTGAAAAGACTCTAAAATACAGTCTAGACATACATAACAAAACTCTAAATAGGGTCCAAATTATGATTATCTTAAACTTGTAAATAACAAGGTATACCAACTCCCTTAGACTTAACATTTTGCTTGTCCTCAATTAAAACAAAGGTAGCTTGTGAAAGAGGTTTGAAAAGCGGGGACTCACATAATACATAAGCATGACTATTACCCTACTATATCGCAACCACATCGAATAATGCTAATCAAAAAGAAAATTTATGTCTTTTCCTAGTATAGCAATTAAATTCATTCTATTAGCAATTCAACAAATAGTAATCTGACTCACCCTTCTACTGATCTCATTTATGTGCATAAAATGAAGTGCAAGCTTTACCTTGGGAGTATATATCAAAGGACACATGGACTCAACTCATGCAGTACTGCATGTATATATATAAAGCCTTTCATGATCCCATTCTTTCCTTTTTTCTCTCAGAATCTTTTGAATCTCAAATTCAATGGACAATGATGCTGCTATAATCCATCTTGCCATCTCTTTTTTTTGGAAACATAACTTTCATTAAACTCAAATTCAAAGATTACATAGACAAAAGGGAATCAAACATCCTCTCGGAGACAAAAACGTAAGCTACAATAGCAAAGGAAATTAAACATGATAAATCTTCATATGAAGTTGACAGCAAATTCAAGACAAAGCTTAAATGCGTCGGTAAAACCTTTACGACATGGTCGGACGGCTGAGATTTAGTCACAAGTGACGTTGAGATCCAACCTTCACCAACGAGAGAAACTGAAGTAGTCTCGATTGCACCATCTTGCCATCTCATTTTCAACTTTTTGTAATACAAATTTGTAGGCGAATAATGGGGTCATCGGTAATGTACACACCCCTCGATTCCAACAATGTGTGATCATTTTTGAATTATAATAATGGGGGCATCGGTAATGTACCTAACCCTCAGGAATCATCTCAATCTTTTCTATTATCTAAAGAGGAAGAGAGAAAGGAAATCAGAAATATCAGAGTAGTACCTTACAAACTTGTAGAAGGGATCCGAGCCAATGTATACCAAGCCTCAAAGCAAGAAAAATAGTCAATATTAGGTTGGAGATCAGCTTTTGTTCCTTCTGAGTTTCTTAGTATGTGTGATCTAATGGTAGGATGATCCACTTTGGCATCTCTAGTAATCTTTGCAATCAACATGTCTAAGAATGGTGATAAAGTATGGTTAGTCAATAAATAAGTTCTGATCAAAATCCCCTTATTGTCTCTTTAAAAACAATTTGAAAAAACTTAAAAGATAAAAGCTCAAAATAGATAAAAGTATCAGCGAACCTCCCCCAAATTTGAATAACATTGTCCCTAGTGATATCTCGTTGGGATTGGTTAATAAAAACAAAAGCATAAGTAACAGGTTGAGAGAAAGTCGAGGTTACAAAACTCCGTAAGGAGTGTCGACCGATGGTGAGTGTTAAGTGTCGACCGATGGTAAACCATCTAAACCATCGACCGATGGTTTAGTGGTGGTGTCAACCGATGGTGGTTTCGAAATTTTCTTCTCCTCTTTTGAAAACCTAAAGTAGTTAGATAAAAAAATATAACTAATTACTAGATAATGAAAAATCAAATTAAAACTTACTACACAATGGGTAGCCACCCTCTCAGCGCTTGGTTATAGTTTTAAGTTCGACGTTGTGACTTCTGGACCAGGAAGTTGAGTCATAAAACCAATGTGGAAAGCAAGTATCCACATACTCTCTGCTCGTCCCAAACCATGCACTGATAAAACCTCTTACAACCTCATCTGCTTTGGCTTGCTGATTTTCCATCTTTCTCTGAGTATATGCCAATTTTCCCATCATGTCGTCAAGTGCTTGAATGTGTCCTGTCAGCATATTAAGTCTGGCATATGTGCGCTCTGAAATATGCTCCAAACTCTGGTTGATACTTTCCCTCATCAAGTCCTGAGAAAGGTAAACTCCATCGAGCTTGTCTTGTAAGAGCTCCTCTGTTACCAGTCTCTGCCCAGATGCTGCGTTGTGACTATCGATCGATGGCCAATTGTTGCCATTCATCGATACAGAGCTGACTGCCTCACCCGATGTTTGATTTCTGAAAAGAGATTCTCTGATTCGTTGGTCATAGCTAGTATGTCTGCGATATCGTCCTTGGACGCATTGAGAATCCTTCCATACATTGCCCGTGCATATCAATTTGGGTCTCTCATGATTCCAAACTCATCTGGTCTGAGGTAACAATAATCGTCACTGTGTCATGTTGGGTCGTCATCGATCGACGGTAAAGAGCCACCGTCGATCGATGCTGTATTTTAGCTTCCATAGGATCCCCTGAAATTTCCAGTCTCTTCGAGTGCAAAGGCATGGTACTCAACTGCTTCTTCTTCAAGGTAAGACTCATCGCACTCTTGGTTTTCAGGTCTGGCATTCTCTCACGGTATTGTTTCCTTATGTAGACTATGCCTTTTTGAATGTCTTCGTCGTTCTGATCTATGGCATAACCGTCGACCGATGGGGGGTAGTGAGCGTCGATTAGTGCAAAAGGGTGGGATCCGTGCTGGTTGTTGGTTGAAGGGACTGTTGGCTGATTCTAAGGTCTGGGTGTCGATCGATGTTGTGTCCACAGGCTCATCGTCTTGATTGTACTTACAGAAGCATGTAGCAATCAAACCTGGATCATCACCCAACTCTATTTGAGTATCCTTCTTGACTTTAACAGGTTCATAGAAAATGTATGGATCAATCAAGGATAGATACAATATGTATTTCTTCATGTCGCATATAGCTCCCACTGTTGCCATGAAAGATCTTCCAAGGAGTAAGGAAGAATCTGGACTGGGACGTCTCTGACTATCCTTCCTGAATTTAATTTGGAGGAATCCACAAAGGTGAATGAATCACTAGAAGGCTCCACTTTCAGGTTTAACCTCTCTACCATCACTCTAGGCATGATGCTAACTGCTGATACAGTATCACAGAGGGCGTTAGGATACTCGTGACCTTTGACAAAACATGAGATCACGAATTTCCCAGTGTCACTTTTCTTCTTGGGATTATTCTTCTGCTTCATCTTCTCTATGAGGTCATTGAACATTCGCTCGATGTCCTTTTCTGTTTCCTTGGATTCCCTGAAAACATCCACAAGCTATGAATATAATATGCTTCATCAAATGGGGTATCTAAAGAAATTTTAAAAAGTCTTTTGGCAAAGCCATCCATCTCCTTGGATTCCCTGAAAACTTCGACACTTAACACTCACCATCGGTCGACATCTATTTGAAGGTTTGACAAATAAGCTGGCACTCAGACTTGGTGTTGGGGACTGTCAATCGACGCTTGCTTCTCTACGTCGATCGACGTTGGAAGATTCACACGAGGCAATCGATTCTGTAGGTTCCGCCAATCGACGATCAGGTTTGGGTGTCGATTGACACCAATGCGAACTGGCGAAAGACATGGCACTTTCTACACGAAAGGCTCCTTCTTGCAGTTGTTCTCTCTTCACCTCTTGTCAAAAGTCTTCACCTATCAATGCATTGACGTGGTGCTTTTGACTAGCTTCTCATTTCTCCTTAATCAAGGCCTCATTTCTCTGAAAGTCCTCACTTGTTTGGACCACTTGATTCTCCAACTTCTTGACATGAGTGTTGAGGTTTTCAAACTTGATGTTGAGGCTGGTGTACATCAAATCTATCTTCCCATTGAAGTTCACAGTTATCTGCTGCTGCTGCTCCAGTATCCTATCAACCATAGCTTCCAATATGCTCTCCTGAGGCTTTTGTTACTGCAAATTATGATTGTAGTTACTCATGCTGCCACCATAGGAGTTCCTGTTGCAGCCTGGATTTCCTTGTCTCTGATAACTGTTTCCACCAACAAAATGGACATTCTCTTCCTCGTCTTCTTCTTCTAGTGATTTCACTTCTTGCTTCTTGAGAAATTTAACATTGTCCAACTTTGCCTTGACTTCATCTATCTGCTCCTTAACCAAAGATGGAGCTGATTTCTTCCTCTCATAGTCAGTGTTCTTGGTGCTATTGCTAGACGCCAAATTTTCAATAAGCCTTATTGCTTCTTGTGGACTCCTAGTGCTGAAATTTCCTTCACTAGCTGTATCTAAAGCCATCTTGTACTGCAGATCAATACCTCTGAAGAAAGTGCCAAGTAGCTGCACTTCAGTGAAACCCATGTGTGTGAAGTCTCTCTGGTAGGACTTGAATCTAAACCAAGAGCTTCTGAATGATTTCTCAGGCTCTTGTGAATGTAGCGATCGTGCTCCTCAAGTCTTCTGCTCTCGCATCATCAAAGAAATTACGCAGGAACGCATTCTTGATGTCTGTCCAGGATGTCAGAGATCCTGGTGGTAGTTGCTTAAGCCAATGCAAAGCATCTCCAGCAAGTGAGTACTTGAAGAGTTTCTGAATAGATAGTCCTTGGGGACTCCATTGGCCTTAATAGTAGAAACTAGATCCTCATATCGCTCCAGGTGATCCATCGGGTGCTCATGCTGCAATTCATGGTAAGGTGTTTGTGCAACAAGTGCGAAGAAGGATGGTTTGATAAAAACATCATTTCTCTGGAAAGCTGGAGGACGAATAGCTGATCTGTTAGCATAAAAATGGTCTGGACGATTGTAGTTTACCAGTGTTTGTTGAGCAGCTTGGGTGGCAGCTTCAGGTTGAGCTACTGCAGTGTCTGCTTCTGGTTCATGGATTACAGCTCACTGTTCGTCAATTCTCTGACCTGTTGCATTACGCAGATGACCTTAAAAGTCATACATGTCTCCTCTCTCATCTCGAACAACTAAAGTCGTAACCATCTTTCGCGAGTCACCGTCAATCAATGTCGTGTGAGTATTGTTGATCGATGTTGATGTGTGTGTGTCGATCGGTGGTCGATGGCTACTATCAATCGATGCTAGTCACGTCTGTTTGCGGATGGAATGTTCGATTGCAACGTGGTCTGATAAGAGTAATTCCTTGTTCTTTTGGCTTCTGGTACTGTTGGGCATGCACCTGAAAGTCAAGAAAAGAAATTGTCAGTAACTTGAAATAAAAGAAAAAACCTACACTAAACCTAGAAACTAAATCTAATGGCGATATTTTCTCCCCCGCAATGGCGCCAAATTTGACAGCGTGTAGATTAAGTTTTATTTTAAAGCAAGCAATCTATAAATTAACCTTATGAACTAATCTTGCCAAGAGAGGTCTAATTGTAGTACTTAGGGATAAAATCCACAGAGAGCGAGGGCACACAATAGATTTCTGAATTCTAAACGTTAAGCTAGGCAAGTTATAAATAGGAGGTTTGATTGAAGGTTATATTCAAAAAAGAAATTGTCTAAATAAGTTAACTAATTTAAATACGGAAAATATAGATTTAGGGTTTCAGGCAAGTGAATTATAGTTGAATATATGAATATGCAAGGATCCTAATCATAATCAGACCCCCTCTCGTTCCAACTCTCGTATGCGAACAGAGGAGTCGACCGACAATCGATGACTAAGGCCGAGTGTCGATTGATGGTTATCGGACATGAAGTTCATCCGCTAGGTTAATTAAACCAGCTTTGGCATGTTTCTAACAATCTAACTCAATGGAATTAATTTTGGTATAGAACCTACTCTCTTAGTTGTCTATGTCCTTGTTTCAAGTTTCTAGTTAGCTACTCTAGAACACAAGCATTAAACACAATTCCAAAGATGAATATCTCTCATCCTAGCAATCCTATTTTTGGGATAATTCATTAATACCATAATGAACCATAAATCTAGCAAGAGAATTTCTCAGACATAATCATAGAATACATGATAAACTGAATAATAAATGCATAAAATAGATAATGGGATTCCAATACAAATCTTTGAATGAGTTCAGATCTTCTCTCCAAAACTAGTAAGAAAACTAAAAGCTGTAAATAATACTTTACTATGAAATCTCTGTCTCTTTGCCTAAACAATGGAAGACCTTTATAAACTAGGTCAAAACTCGTCCAGGAGAATTCTTGTAATTTGTCTTGACTTGGGCTTGAAGGCAACCAATGACTCTGCAAGTAAACCGTCGATCGACAGCAAGTGTGCACCGCCGATCGATGGCCAGGCTTGACCTCGACTCTAACTTAGCTGGTTGTGAATGATATGTTCTTTGAATGCTCTAACAAGCTCCATCATCTCCATAATGCTCCAAAACGTACCTTGACCTGGAAAGACTCTAAAATACAGTTTAGACATACATAGCAGACTCCAAACAGGGTCCAAATGATAGTTTTAAACTGGTAAACAACAAGGTATATCAGGCAAGCAAGAAAACTCACTCTTATCTTTGTGTGGAAGACCAAACAATACTCTGTTGTCCTAGAAAAGATGACACTGTTGGGAAAGAAGCAAAGCAATGCAACATGGTCATTTCAAGATGCTAACTTTAAAAAGTACGAAGCATAAAAGTTTTAAAGAGGGAATTGTCAATCTGATGCTAACCAGCCTTCTGTGGAGTTATCAATCTGATGTGTTGTTTTCAATAGTTCAGCCAAGTCTAAGGAACGTGAAACAAATAATCATCATAACACACTCCTAGGATTCTTCTCCGGATGGTATGGGATAGATCCTTGCACAAACGAGCCAAAGGCTCAAGCTTACCAAGGTTTGTGGATCGAAAGGTGACACAAAGAGGTGCGGATGGACTCTTTGATACTACTAGGAACTAGATCGGATATGACACACCAAACTAGAACCCTTAGTCGCCGGATATGACTCACCAGCAATCTCTCACACTCGACAAAGAGAAGAGAGAAAAGAGAAGACAAAACGTTTAGATAAAAGACTGCTTGATTCAAAATGAGGGTTGCAAGAGTTTAAATAGAAACCAAGGAACACACTCCTTAGGTTTCGAAAACATAATGACATAAAAAACTATAGTTTAAACATAACATAAGGTAAATAGATAGAGTAGTCTTCTTAGGCTTGGACCGAGATTAGCATCTAGGAGATCTGTAAAGCAGTTTGTGGCCTCGTTAAAAACCTTCCTCAAAACCTCTTTGGGACAAAACCGAGAGCAAGGAAAAGAGCACACAAAAGTACTTTGCCTAAGTACTAATTCAGCTAGATGAGGAGATAGCTTGAATGGTGATCAAGATATATCGGATCATCAAGCTTTGTCCAAGACCTTCTTCTTGTTTCCATACGAATCTAAGTAATCGTCCGATGGCTCCATTTAGTTTCTTGGTTCTAGAACAAGTCATGGGACCTTCTGGAATGGCTAAGGCATCTTCATAAGCTGGTTGGTCAGTGGGTGCATTCCTTGGTACATCATCTTCCTTTTGAGCTGGTCCATGATCACATCATCCTATCCCACTTGAAAATGATTTGTCCTCAAATCTGGTTCATCTGTCACAAAAGGAACCAAATCAGTAACATTGAAGCTATTAGATACATCGTACTTACCTTGGAGGTCCAGCTTGTAGGCGTTGTTGCTGATTTTCCTAATGATCTCGAATGGACCATCGATCCTTGACATTAGTTTGGACTTCCTTTCATTTGGAAATCACTTCTTTCTAAGGTGAACCCACACTTTGTCACATACTTCAAAGACCATCTCACGCCTTCCTTTGTTTGCTTGTTTAACATATTGCTTGGTCTTTTCTTCAATATTGCGCCTTGCTTGTTCATGGATTTGTTGCACCATCTCTGCTTTCTTCTTGCCATCAAGGCTAAATATTTCACACTCAAGTAAAGGCATTAGATCCAAAGGAGAGGTGGGATTGAACCATAAACAATCTGAAAGGGTGAAAACTTAGAAGCAGAATGCATAGCATGATTGTATGCAAATTCACAATGAGGCAAATAGTCTTCCCATGATTTCAAGTCTTTTTTGATGAATGCACATAAGAGAGTTCCTAGTGTCCTATTAACTACCTCAGTCTGTCCATCAGTTTGTGGATAGCAAGTAGTAGAAAACAACAACTTAGTGTCTAGCTTAGACCAAAGGGTCTTCCAGAAATAACTCAGAAATTTAGCATCTCTATCTGACACTATAGTTCTAGGCATGCCATACAAATGGACTATCTCCTTAAAGAACAAGTTGGCTACATGTAATGCATCATCAGTCTTATGGCAAGCTATGAAATGTGCCATTTTAGAAAACCTATCTACCACAACAAATATAGAATCCTTTCAAGTTCTAGTTCTAGGCAGTCCTACAATGAAATCCATAGAGATATCATTCCACGGATGATAAGGAATGGGTAAAGGAGTGTACAAACCATGGGAATGAACCTTAGATTTAGCTTGCTTGCAAGTTGCACATCTTCCACAAACTCTTTCAACATATCTCTTCATGTGCGGCCAGAGGGAAGATAGAATCACGGAGGCTTAAGAACCTTAAAGAGTTTTGGAGTACCTATTGGGGCGACGGCGGATAATATGTACGTTGTTGGCCTCAACCCCGGTAAGATCATGAGTCGGCGGCAACTTGTGTATGGTATGGACATGAGTGTCTTCTGGCCACTTGAGAGCTTCTGGTAAAACATAAGCCTAACTGGTCTTGCACTCCCACAAACGACCGGAGTGTCAACAAGGTAAGATTACCCCCACGCTTGAAGTATCACATACACCACACTGTCTGCACCCATGGTGACCAATGACATACTTCTAATGTGCTTGTTCTCTCATGGTAACAGATCCACCACCCCTTCGGTCCGGACCGAGTTTGAGGCGAATGTGGATTGGCTGCTTGGTTAGTCAGCAATGGCATGGTGCATTGGTGTGGACTGATTCATTTCGCTAAGTGCTTCAATTATCCATCAATCACTAAACTAGGGCTCCATTAGTCAGCTTGCAGCGATGCTGCTATGAATCAGCCTCAGCACTAGAGCTATGAACTGCGACCTTCTGTTCTTGGGCTTTTCGAAGTGACTGGAAGTTCCCGACGAATGTAATGTGGCAATAACTGTGGTAGCTTTGCTATCTGGGCTGCAGTTAGCTCCAGCGCGGAGTACCAATCAAGCGCATAAGTATGTCGAATGAACTCTTCAGTGCTCTGTTGGCATCGCCATCGCACAGCTCCTGCTGAGGTTCGGGAGCCTGGTGAGCCTATCAGGCTGTACATCAGGACGTCGCGGTTACGGCTAGTTCCAATGATGGCTCTTTGGTCCTTTGCATATCGTTGGCGTACCTGGTTGCAGGGCAGGTAAACTCACGGCAAAGGCTTATTGTATCTTAGCGCATATGATCTTGGCATCAAGGCCCGTCGGTATATAGTTAGTATAGATTAGCTTACCCACTAAGCTTTCTGTGAAAGCTTGGCAACCCTTTTGCAAAGGTTGTTATGGCTTGGCCGAATTCGTGCCTTGCTCTGTCTTGGATGCCTCTGTAATCGCCTCCTCTAAGGGGGTGCTCGCTGCACTGGTGCTTGCGCTGCGCCTAGTTTTAGGCTACAACGCTGCATCTTTCAAGCAGATCAAGTGTATATTTCTTTGAGAAGGAAAAAACTCCTTGGATGCTTACCCATATCTGCAATACCAAGTGATGAGCGACCGCTTGGGTTACAGTATCCTTGTTGCCGTTGATTTCTTTTGAAGGAAGATCTGATGGTTTGAGATAGCTTATGTGGTTGATTTTGATGATGTGGATTGGATTTATGGGTTGATTGGGATGCTGGCTTCAGAATGATTCTGGATGATCAGATACTTGTGTAGCCCTTGTGTCTTAAGATCAAGAGAATGAACTGCTGTTTTGAGATCTATAAGAAGAGATTTTGCTTGCAAAGAATGAACTGCCTAAGTTAAGTTGTTCAAAGATTGAACAGGATTCCCAGATTTAGAGATAATTTTGATAGAAAGGGTGAATGCTTTTTCAGAGAGTTGCTCAAGAGTTTAAAAGTAGCGAAATAGAAGTTGAAAAGGGTCGCTATAAATTGTAAACAAAATCGAAATAAAGATTGATAAGACTTAGAAAAGGTCTAAGATGAATAGTGAAAGTTGGCTTTATGTTCTTAGGCTTGTTTCCAAGTTGGTTTGGGTTTCTGGTTCAGAGTAACAAAGCAGCAATTGATTTCTTTAGTCTTTCCTGGTTTGTGATCTAGTAACTGGGCCATTAGACAAGTAGAATGGATCTTTGTCTTGGTTGGGTTTTTGGCTGAGTAGATGCATCTGATCATGTGAAAAGATTGGGGTATCGAAATTTATCATCGTCATAGTCGTACGCCTTGAGTATCAATCTGGTTTAGCTATCTACTCTCTTCAGTGTCAAATCTCATATCAGCTCAGTTAGCTATTGGGTTCAGTATGGTGCCTGCAAAATCCAATATTACACAGGAAAGGATAAGGTCAGAACATTTGAAAAGTAGAGCTAACGCATACTTACCTTGAAAGATAATTTTGTAGGCATTGGTTATTGTGCATGCGAACACTTTGAAGGGTCCATCTATTTTGGCAAGAGTATTTGACTTTCTTTGCAGCAGGAATTATCTTTTAAGTAATTTGACACGCAATTCTAGGTTCTAGTATTGAACTGCTCTTCTTGGTTGGCTGCTTCTCATATCTTAGTCCTTTTCTTCAATGTCTTTTAACCTGTTGATGCAAATAAAAATTCGGCTTGGCCTTCCATCAGGTTAGTCTGCTCCTTAAAGAGGTAAAGGCAACAATCAAGAGGAGTAAAGGACTAAACCATACAAAATCCTGAAAGGGAGAGAACTTTGTAGCCTATTGCACTGAATGATGTAAGCAAATTCAAATGTTGGGAGACAGTCTTACCCAGACTTAATAATTTTTTCTTACCCAGTTCTTATAGAGAGGCAGATAAAGTCTATTGACTAATTAGTTTTCGCCATCGTTTGTGGGTGACAAGTAGTTGAGAACTGGATAAACAAGACAAGGGAAATAAACATATAATAAGGTGGTCTGGTCAAGGTCTGGGAAGAGTCAGGCTGGTGGACAGACTGGTCAACAGTCTGGACAGTGCAGTGGACAAGGCAGTGGTCTATGAAAGGGACAGGACACCAAATGCTGGAAGGCTTATCCTTAATCCTTTTTAATTCTTTTATTACCCAACTTTCTTTAATCTTGAACCAGACGAGATCCTTCTTCTTCTCCTTGTCTTCTAAGTTATTTGGAACCAGAAAGGTTGCTTGATCATCAAGGCTTGTACGGACAGACTTGCGTTCCAAGTCTGTAAGGACCAAGTTATCTTGCAACCATATGAACCCTTTTTCCTTCTTGTCTTCTTATTGCTTCTTGTCAACACATGGCTCCCATCAGACATGGCTTCCTGTTAAGATACTAAACAAGAAAGATTAGCACAGATATGAATAGCCAAAGCCTCCCAATCTCTCAAGTGTTTCTCTCTTGTATTTTCCAGTGAGTTTTCTCTGTGAATCCAGTAGCTCAGCAACAAACAAAGATTAAACTTCAAAGAACAAACCCCAACCCCAAAAACAGAAGAAAGAGATAGACAGATTGCAAGATTTTTGTTTGCAAGAGGCTTTACCACCAGGGCTGGATTTCTCCTCAGCCAAGCTGGATTTCTCCTCAGCTAGGCTGGATTTCTCCTCAGCCAAGTTGGATTTCTCTTCAACTTTTATTT
Organism: Moricandia arvensis; assembly: GCA_905132765.1. Taxonomy (NCBI): domain Eukaryota; kingdom Viridiplantae; phylum Streptophyta; class Magnoliopsida; order Brassicales; family Brassicaceae; genus Moricandia; species Moricandia arvensis. The sequence goes on from CAJHQP010002516.1 coordinate 63,616, forward strand.
TGATTGTTTTTTTTTTAGATCTGGTTGGCCCTCTTGCAGATTCAACAGATAGAAAGATAAGAGATTTCTGAGAAAATTGCAGAGAAAATTGCAGAGAACAGAAAACAGATTTCCAAACAAAGAGAAGAAGTGGAAAAGTTTTAGAATCAAACCCCAGATCAAGAGCCTTCAAATCTGCTCTGATACCACTTGATGGACCCCTTAGGACGAGATCCTTTGTCCCTGATTCTTTTGAAGGAAGATCTGATGGTTTTGAGAGAGATCTGGGTTGATTTTGATGATGATGGATGGATTGATTTGATGGACTTCAGAAATGATCTATGGACTGATCAAATCTCGTGTAGATGAATCTAAGATCAAGAGAATGAACTCTGTTTAGATCAACGACGAGTTTTGCAATCAGAGAATGAACTTTTAGCAATCAATGTTCAAAGATGAACAAGGGATTCACAGTTTCAGAAGTAGTTTTTGATAAAAAAAGGTGAATGCTTTTTCAGACAGTTCTCAAGAGTTTAAGTAGCAGAAATAGAAGTTGAAAGGTCCTAAAACTTGTAAAAATCTCGAAAATAAAAGAGTGATAAAACTTAGACAAGTCCAAAGACTGAATAAGTGAAAAGTTGGCTCTGTTCCTTGGCTTGATTTCCAAGTTGGTTTGGGTCTGGTTCAGAGTAAACCAAAGCAGCAATTGATTTCTTCAGTCTTCTGGTTTGTGATCTAGTAATTGGGCCATTAGACAAGTAGAATGGATCCTTGTCTTGATTGGTTTTGGCTGAGTAAGATGCATCTGATCCATGTGAAAGATTGGGTCGAAATTTATCATCATCAGCTAGTACCATCACGCCTTGAGTATCAATCTGGTTAAGCTCATCTAGCTCCTCTTCAGTGTCACTCTCATTCAGCTCCAGTTCAGCTATTGTTTTAGTCATGGTTGCATCAATGCCTCAGAAGATGACAACACCGAGTCTGACCAAGAAGACACTGAAGAAGAACATGAAGAAGGACCAGTCCAGGGGAAGCTTTTAGTAGCAAGAAGGCTTATAAGCTTGCAAAACAAGGCTGAGGAGCTAGAGCAACGTGAGAACCTATTCTACACCCGGTGCCTGGTCCAAGGAAAAGTGTGCAGCCTCATTGTTGATGGAGGTAGTTGTGTGAATGCTGCGAGTGAAACCATGGACAAGAAGTTGGGATTGAAGGTTCAGAAGCATCCCAAACCTTACCGGCTACAATGGCTGAATGAAGAAGGCACCATGAAGGTTTCAAGTCAAGTGCTCATTCCTTTAGCCATAGGAAGATATGAAGATGAAGTCTTGTGTGATGTGTTGCCTATGGAAGCTGGTTACATCCTTCTTGGAAGACCTTGGCAATCTGATCGCCGAGTTATCCATGATGGCTTCACCAACAAGCATTCCTTTGAGTTCAAGGGACGCAAGACTGTCCTGGTTCCCTTGACACCTAAGGAAGTGCAACAAGATCAGGTTCAACTCCAAAAGAAGAAGGAGATTTATCTAAAACCGGCTGGAACAAAGCAGTCAAACTTCTATGCTAACATGGGTGATATCAACAGAACTCTCTACTCTAAACAATCTGCTATCTTACTTGTGTTTAAAGAAGCTCTTTTGAACATAACAGATTCTACACCGGTGTATCCGAGTGAGATGGTTTCTCTTTTGCAGGAGTTTCAAGATGTATTTCCAGAGGACAACCCCATTGGTTTACCACCTTTGAGAGGGATTGAGCATCATGAAAGACTGAGTAGAAACAGAGAATAAACCGATAGAATAGAGTTTGAGAGAGACTAGAAGAGATTTGGAGACTAAAAGCTTGAAACTTGGTTAAGAAACCATTTCGAGATGAAGAACACCAAGAACACTAGAGAGAAATAAGAGAGACTCGAAAATTGCTTGCTTTTATTAATGAGTGGAGTTACAAATATATAGGAGAGGAAACAAGGGTTTACAACGGGTAGAAGATAAGGTTTAGGATAAGCTTTCTCGCCAAGCATGTGGAGTCAACCGGTCTTAGGCGCGCCTAATTCAAACTTGTGGCTGGAGTGCTTCACACGCGAGATTCCTTTGGCATCTTCACCAGATGCTCTTCCAGCACGAGCCAGCCTGTCCAACGCGCACCTCAGTCAAGCTTGATCCGCTTGGTAACTAGTAAGAGTAACTCTGGGTCGAGTTACTCTTACCCGGGTAAGTTTTCTCGTCCAAGGTAAACTTTCTTTTACCCACTTATATGGACCACTTGTACGGCCTTGTACGGACCATTTGTACGGCCTTGTACGGACACCTCCAAACTTCTTCTTCTACATTTCATAAGTCTTTTCCAGCCTTCCTAATAGATCATAACTCCATCTCTTATTCGGTTTAACAATCCCCCTCAAGCTTGACAATGTGGAACAAGTCAAGCTTGGAATGTCATGAGATCTTCCTCATTAAAAACCTTGCCAAAGAAAACCCTCCTTAAGGATAAAACCTCAGCAAGGAAAAGAGTAAAGACCTCATGACAGGGGATTAGTTTCACCTAGTGAGATCAATGACTCCCAACCTCTGATGGATGGACTCAAGTGTCTTATGTCTCGAAGCCTTAGTAAACACATCAGCCAACTGATCTTCACTCCGTGTATAGCAAGGTAAGATCACTCCTTGTACTATCATCTGTCTTACCTTGTGGCAGTCGACTTCAATGTGCTTGGTTCTCTCATGAAACACCGAGTTGGATGCAATGTGAATTGCGGCTTGATTGTCACAATGCATAATCATTGGTGTGGCCTGATCAATCTCCAAGTAATTTAGTATTCCCTTGATCCAGACTAACTCATTAGTCAGCTTCAACATGGCCCTATACTCAGCCTCAGCACTCGAGCAGGATACCACTTTCTGCTTATTGCACTTCCAAGTAATCAAGTTCCCACCAATGAACGTGCAATAGCCTATTGTAGACTTCCTATCTGCTCGATCTCCTGCCCAATCCGCATCACAGTATCCTACCACCTCAGTGCTTTTGTTGCATCCCATCCACACTCCTTGATCAGGTGAGCCATTCAGGTACATCAGAATCCGGTTAACCATGCTCCAATGATGTTCCTTTGGTCCTTGCATGTGTTGACTCACCTGGTTCACAGCAAAACATATATTAGGACATGTAATGGTCAAGTAAATTAACTTACCAACAAGCTTTTTGTAAAGCTTGGCATCTTCAAACGGTTGACTGTCTTCAATCTCCCTCTCACGTGGAATCTTATACCCATCTTCTAATGGAATCTTGACACTCTTCCCTCCAAGTCTACCTGCATCTTTCAAAAGATCAAGTGTATATTTTTTTGAGAAAGGAATAACCCTTCCTTAGATCTACATATCTCAATCCCAAGGAAGTATTTCATTTCCCCCAAGTCTTTAATCTCAAAAACCGACTTTAGAAAGTCCTTGGTTGATTGAATCCCAACCTTGTCACTTCCTGTGATGATGATATCATCAACATACACAAGAAGGACTACTATACCTGAAGATGTGGTCAAAGTGAAGAGAGTGTGGTCGAGTTCAGTCTTCTTGAAGCCCTTCCCATTGAGAGTTGTGCTCAACTTGGTGTACCATGCTCTAGGAGATTGCTTTAGACCATAAATGGCCTTCTTCAACCTTAGGACGTTTCCATCTTTAACCAAGTGCTCAAGAACAGGAGGGGGAAGCATGTACCCCTCATCTTCAAGCTCTCCTTGAAGAAAGGCATTCTTCACGTCCATTTGCCAAAGACCCCATTCTAAGTTCACAGCAAGGGAGAGAACTATCCGGATAGTATGCAGCTTGGGAACTGGAGCAAAGGTATCAATATAGTCTTCTCCATATGTTTGAGTGAAACCTCTTGCCACCATTCTTGTCTTTTTCCTTTCGACCTTCCCATTTGGGAGATACTTGATAGTAAAGATCCATCTGCTGGTCACATCCTTCTTCCCTTTTGGTAGCTTACTCTCAAACCAAGTATCATTTTTAGTCATTGCGTCTGCTTCAGCTTCAATTGACTACTTCCACTCTTTGTCTTGCACAGCCTCTTCATAGGATCTTGGTAACTGACTCTCATCCAAACTGATCATGAGCATTATAGTATACCCGGTTGTTGATCCAGTTGGATGGAGGGTTTCTCACCCTTGTACTTCTCCTCAAGGGTTGGACTTCTTGAGCTGCTTCTGGTTGAGCCTCCTCAACCTCTTCTTCTTCCTGGTTTTCATCTTCAACTTCTTCATCACCTTGGTCCACACCTTGATCATGTGTGGAACCTGATTCTTCATCATACTGCTCCTCTGGTTCATACAACTGCTTGAGCATTATAGTATACCCGGTTGTTGATCCAGTTGGATGGAGGGTTTCTCACCCTTGTACTTCTCCTCAAGGGTTGAACTTCTTGAGCTGCTTCTGGTTGAGCCTCCTCAACCTCTTCTTCTTCCTGGTTTCCATCTTCAACTTCTTCATCACCTTGGTCCACACCTTGATCATGTGTGGAACCTGATTCTTCATCATACTGCTCCTCTGCTTCATTTCCCCCCTCGTGATCAAGGTGGGGTTCTTGTCCATTAGCCGTGGGAGGACCTTCTTGTTGTTGTCCTCCTCCACTCCTCGGATCCTGAGATAGGTTAATCCCAAGATTCTCCAGTATTATCCTCAAGTTGGCTGCCTTATCTTATGCCAAATCCTTGAGTTCTGCTTGGTTCTTCTCCTCATAGAACCCTCGTTCTTCCACAAACTTCACATCTCTAGACACCACTACCCTTCTGGTTGCTGGATCATAACACTTGTACCCTTTCTGAGTTGGTGAATAACCAATAAACATCCCATTTTTGCTCTTGGCCTCCAACTTGTTCCTTAGCTCCCCCGGTTTATGAACAAAACAGAGACAACCAAAGACCCTGATATGATCTAAGGCTGGTCTATGTTTGTTCAATACCTCAAAGGGTGATTGATCTTCAAGAACCTTAGTTGGGGTTCGGTTGATCAGATAACAAGCAGTAGCCACAGCATCACTCCAAAACCTCTTTGGCACATTAGCTTGGAACATCATGGACCTAGCAACTTCCATAAGGTGCCGGTTCTTCCGCTCGGCAACTCCATTCTGTTGTGGGGTGTAAGGACAGCTCGTTTGGTGAAGAATACCATGCTTGGATAGATGTTGCTTGAAGGCTTGACTGGTATACTCCCCACCATTATCTGATCTAAAAATTTTCAGCTTAGCATTGAAATGGTTAGTCACATATGCTTGAAAATTTCTAAATGCATCAAGCACTCTATCCTTAGATGGATCAAGGTTATCCAGGTGTATTTAAACTTCTCATATATGAATGTGACAAAGTACTTATGATTCTCCCTAGATAAGCAAGGTGCAGTCCAAACATCCGAGTGTATTAAATCAAAGCAGTGATCATAGATAGTAGAAGACTTTTGAAACACGGTTTTACAATGCTTGCCTAAGATACAAGCTTCACAATCATTATTTTCAAATATAACACCAGGAACCATTAAGCTTAAAGCTCTAAAAAGAGAATGTCCTAGTCTAGCATGCCACAAAGCATTCTTATTCAAAGCAGAAACAGAAGTAAAGGAACAACTATGATCAGGTAAAGAAATAAGCTCCTCAAGCAAGTAAAGATCTCCTTTTGTAACTCCTTTCCCAATCAACTGACTGCTCTCAATATCCTGAAACTTTACATCATTAGGGCTAAAGATCACATTGCATTGCAAGTCATTAGTACATTTCTTAACTGATAACAAGTTTGAAGTAAACTCAGGCATGTAAAAGCATATAGATTCGTTATCAAACAGTTTAAGCTTGCCTATACCCCTTATTGGAATTCTATCACCATTAGCTATCATAACATGTCCATGCGCATGCTCAATATCTCTAATCAGACTAGTGTCACTAATCATATGATGAGATGCACCTGAATCAACTATCAAAGGTTTAGACATGTTACAATCACTATGAGATAAAACAGCATTCCTAAAGTGAGTATACGTATCAGTGTTATCATGAATACTAGCAATCTTATTTTCACCAAAAGAATACCCCCTGAGGTTACCAAAGGTGTTACCATTGTCCTTGAGCATTTTGATGAGAGCATCCATCTCTGATCGGCGGATGAACTCATGCTCGTTTGGGCGATTGGTTTGAGCCGTGTAGGTCACCAGGGCTTTGTTCTTGCCACCTTCAGTCTCCTGTGCCCGAGTGGATGGCCCGGCTACACCCCCTCCTTGCTGATCACTCCCTCCATAGCTCACATTCACCCTTGCATCTCTGTCCTTCACGAACTTGGATGGCTTGAGGTGAGGATGGAGGATCCACCACTGATGCTTCTTGTGACCTTGTCTCTTACAATGATCACAGTTGCCATTGAACCTCCTTTCTTCAAAGCGATTCACCTTGTTGGCTTGAGGTACCTCAGCTTGGTTAGCCAAGGTAAGCTTCCCCTTTCCTCCAAATAGGCCCAACGATCCTTGCTCCTTTTGAATCTGTGCGCAGACTTCCTCCAAGGTGGGTAGCTTCTCTGCTTGCAAGATTTGTTTCACCAGATCATTGTAGCTAGAGTTAAGAGTCAAGAGCAAGCCAAAGACTTTATCTTGCTCCCTTCTCTCATTAAGCTCAGCTGGATCGGTTGTGCTTGGCCTCAACATCTCAAGTTCAGACCACAAAGCTCTAAACTTTCCAAGATGCTTTGTGAACTCCATGTCTTCTTGAGCTAGACTGTTGATGGCTCGCTTGATCTCAAACACACGAGTAAGGTTTGAGATGTTACCATATACCTTCTAAAGAGTGTCCCACAGGTCCTTTGCCTTCTCACAGTAGCTGTATGCCTCCAGGATAGACAGATCTAGAGAGCTTTGAAGGATAGACATCACCGTGTTGTCTTCCTGGATCCACTTCACTTCATCACATACGACAACCTCCTTGTCGCCTTCACGAGTAATGAGCTTTGGAGCCTCATCCTCAAGGATGTGGTTCCACAAACCCTTACTCCCCACTGCTGTCTTCACCACACGAGACCATAGAAGGTAGTTTCCCCCCTTAAGTATCACTGGAATCACGGTTGTTTTGTTACTTTCCATCTTGAAGCTTCGCGGAATGAAAAAGGTGTTCGAGTGTTCTTCGTGAGATATGAAATCAAAACCCATATTTACGAGAACCTGGCTCTGATACCATGAAAGATTGAGTAGAAACAGAGAATAAACGGATAGAATAGAGTTTGAGAGAGACTAGAAGAGATTTGGAGACTAAAAGCTTGAAACTTGGTTAAGAAACCATTTCGAGATGAAGAACACCAAGAACACTAGAGAGAAATAAGAGAGACTCGAAAATTGCTTGCTTTTATTAATGAGTGGAGTTACAAATATATAGGAGAGGAAACAAGGGTTTACAACGGGTAGAAGATAAGGTTTAGGATAAGCTTTCTCGCCAAGCATGTGGAGTCAACCGGTCTTAGGCGCGCCTAATTCAAACTTGTGGCTGGAGTGCTTCACACGCGAGATTCCTTTGGCATCTTGACCAGATGCTCTTCCAGCACGAGCCAGCCTGTCCAACGCGCACCTCAGTCAAGCTTGATCCGCTTGGTAACTAGTAAGAGTAACTCTGGGTCGAGTTACTCTTACCCGAGTAAGTTTTCTCGTCCAAGGTAAACTTTCTTTTACCCACTTGTACGGACCACTTGTACGGCCTTGTACGGACCATTTGTACGGACTTGTACGGACACATCCAAACTTCTTCCTCTCCATTTCGTAAGTCTTTTCCAGCCTTCCTAATAGATCATAACTCCATCTCTTATTCGGTTTAACATATCAGATAGACTTTGTTCCACGATCTACACTTCCAAACCGTCCAGCATACAGAACCAACCCAGTTGAGACCAAGGAGTTGCAAAGACAAGTAGAAGAACTTATGGAGAAGGGCTATATCCGAGAGAGTTTGAGCCCATGTGCTGTACCAGTGCTCCTAGTGCCTAAGAAGGATGGTACATGGGGTATGTGTGTTGATTGTAGATCAATCAACAACATCACAGTGAAGTATCGCCACCCTATCCTTAGACTTGATGATATGCTTGATGAATTGCATGGTTCTTGCATCTTTTCTAAGATAGATTTAAAAAGTGGTTATCATCAGATTAGGATGAAAGAAGGAGATGAATGGAAAACTGCATTCAAAACTAAACATGGATTATATGAGTGGTTAGTCATGCCATTTGGATTAACCAATGCACCCAATACATTCATGAGGTTAATGAATCATGTTCTTAGATCATTCATAGGCATTTCTGTTGTAGTATACTTTGATGACATCTTAGCATATAGCAAGAACTTAGAAGAACATCTAGAACATCTTAGGGCTGTCCTGAATGTTTTAAGGAATGAAAAGCTTTATGCCATTGTGTAAGAATTTCACCAGAGAATACTAACACATTCCTAGGATGCTTCTCTGGATTGTTTGGGATAGATCCTTACGTAAACGAATCAAAAGACTCAAGTTTACCAAGGCTTGTGGATCGATTGGTGACACAAAGAGGTGTGAAAGATCTCCTTGATATTCCTAGGCACTAGATCGGATATGACACACCAAACTAGAACCCTTAGTCGCCGGATATGACTCACCAGAAAGCTCTTGCACTCGACAAAGATCAGAGAGAAAGAGAGAATATAAAAGGTTTATGTTAAAAGACTGCGTGCCTTAGAATGAGGTTTACACGAGTTTAAATAGAAACCAAGGAACAGGCTCCTTTAGGTTTCGAGAATCATAATGAAATAAAAACCATAGTCTAAACTTAAACTAAGATAGAAATGTGGTCGGTCCTAATATGCATACATATCATGCATATCCTAAGATACATCAACTAGGTGATTTGTGAAGCAAACTAAGGCCTCGTTAAAAACCTAACTTTAGAAAACCCATTGGGACAAAACCAAAGGTAGGGAAAAAGAGCGCACTTAGGTTGCTTGCCTAGTTGATGATCACCTTGATAAAGGGGTAGCTTGAATGGTGGTGAGGGTGTCTTGGTTGATCAAGCTTCGGCCAAGACAATCTTCTTGTATGAGTGACATCTTAAGTAATCCTCCAATAGCTTCATTGAGCTTCTTTGATCTGGAACGAGTCATGGGCCCTTCTGGAATAGACAATGCATCTTCATCAATTGGTTTGTCCATCAGCTCATCATCTCCATTAGTTGGATGGTCCATGATCACATCATCCCCTCCCTCTTGAAAAGGATTTGTCCTCAAATCTGGCCCATCTGCGACAAAAGGGATCAAGTCAGTAACGTTGAAGCTATTACTCACATCATACTTACCTTGGAGGTTCAGCTTTTAGGCATTGTTGCTGATCTTCTTTATGACCTCAAAAGGTCCATCGACCCGCAACATCACTTTAGATTTCCTTTCATTTGGAAATCTCTCTTTCCTTAGATGTACCCACACTTGGTCACCAACTTCAAACACCTTCTCACGTTTTCCTTTGTTGGCATGTTTGACATACTGCTTTGTTTTATCTTCAATGTTGCGTCTAGCTTGTTCATGAATATGTTGTACCATCTCAGCCTTCTTCTTGCCATCCATACTAACTCTTTCACACTCAGGTAAAGGCATTAGATCCAAAGGAAAGGTGGGATTGAACCCATAAACAATTTCAAATGGTGAAAACTTAGAAGCAGAATGCATAGCATGATTGTATGCAAATTCACAATGAGGCAAATAGTCTTCCCATGATTTCAAGTTATTTTTAATGAATGCTCTGAAAAGAGTTCCTAGTGTCCTATTGACTACTTCGGTTTGCCCATCAGTTTGTGGATGGCATGTGGTTGAGAACAATAGCTTAGTGCCTAGCTTAGACCAAAGGGTCTTCCAGAAATAACTTAGAAATTTAGCATCTCTATCTGATACTATAGTTCTAGGCATGCCATACAAACGGACTATCTCTTTAAAGAACAAGTTGGCTACGTGCAATGCATCATCAGTCTTGTGGCAAGCAATGAAATGTACCATTTTTGAAAACCTATCTACCACAACAAAGATAGAATCCTTTCGAGTTCTAGTTCTAGGCAATCCTACAATTAAGTCCATAGAGATATCATTCCATGGATGATAACGGATAGGTAATGGAGTGTACAAACCATGAGATTGGACCTTAGATTTAGCTTGTTTGCACGTTGCACACCTTCCACAGATTCGTTCAACATCTCTCTTCATGTGTGGCCAAAAGAAATGATCCTGCAAAACCTTGAAGGTCTTGGCAATTCCAAAATGCCCCATGAGGCTTCCTCCATGAGATTCCCTGACAAACAAATCTCTCAAAGAGCAGTTAGGCACACACAAGCGATTGTCATAGAATAAGAACCCATCATGTCTAAAGTAATGCCCATCAACAAATTTTTCACATGACTTGTATGCATCCCCAAAATCTTTATCAGTTTCATACATACCTTTGAGTTGCTCAAATCCTAAGAGCTTGGCATCAAGAGTATTCAAGAGTACATACCTTCTTGATAGTGCATCAGCAACTATGTTTTCTTTACCTTGTATATACTTGATGACATAGGGAAAAGTCTCGATGAACTCCACCCACCTTGCGTGTCTCTTGCTGAGCTTGCTTTGTCCTTTTAGATACTTGAGGGATTCATGATCCGTGTGGATCACAAACTCTTTGGGCCATAGGTAATGTTGCCATGTTTGTAAAGCTCTGACTAATGCATACAACTCCTTGTCATAGGTAGCATAATTGAGGGTTGCGCCTCCAAGTTTTTTACTAAAGTATGCTATAGGTTTCCTATCCTGCATCAATACAGCACCAATACCAATCCCTGAGACATCACATTCAATTTCCAATGTTTTAGAGAAATCAAGAAGTATAAGGAGAGGAGATTGAGTAAGCTTCTCTTTAAGTGCTTGGAAGGCAGTTTCTTGTGCTTCTCCCCATTTGAATCCAACATCTTTCTTGACAACTTCAGTCAGAGGGGCTGCTATGGTGCTAAAATCCTTCACAAAGCGTCTATAGAAGCCAGCAAGTCCATGGAAGCTCCTTACTTCTCTTACTGTGGTTGGACTTGGCCAGTCTTTGATGGCCTTAATCTTCTCCTCGTCCACTTTAACCCCATCTGCACTTACCACAAATCCTAAAAAAAAACAAGTTATCCGTGCAGAAGGTACACTTCTTAAGGTTAGCATAAAGTTTCTCATGTCTCAAAACATCAAGGACAGCCCTAAGATGGCCTAAATGTTTCTCAAAGCTTTTGCTATAGACTAGGATATCATCAAAGTAAACCACAACAAAATGACCTATGAAAGACCTAAGGACATGGTTCATCAATCTCATGAATGTACTAGGTGCATTTGTAAGCCCGAATGGCATGACTAACCACTCGTATAGACCATGTTTTGTTTTGAATGTAGTTTTCCATTCATCACCCTCTTTCATCCTAATTTGATGGTATCCACTCTTCAAATCTATCTTAGAGAAAATGCATGAGCCATGTAATTCATCTAACATTTCATCTAGTCTAGGAATAGGGTGGCGATACTTCACTGTTATGTTGTTGATTGCTCTACAATCAACACACATGCGCCAGCTACCATCTTTCTTAGGCACAAGAAGAATTGGAACTGTACATGGGCTTAAGCTTTCTCGGATGTCGCCCTTCTCCATCAGTTCCTCTACTTGCCTTTGCAATTCTTTAGTCTCAACTGGATTAGTTCTGTAGGCTGGACGGTTTGGAAGTGCTGATCCAGGAACAAAATCAATTTGGTGCTCAATCCCTCTTACCGGTGGAAGACCTATGGGACTATCTTCTGGAAAGACATCATCATATTCCTGTAAAAGAGAGACAAGTTCACTCGGGTATGCCGGTGGGAGATCAGTGATGGTTAGTAGAAATTCTTTAAAGACAAGCAATAGAATAGGAGTTTGAGAGTATAGAGTTCTTTTGATTTCTTCCTGTTTGGCATAAAAGTTATGCTGCTTGCTTTGATCTGGTTTGTGGTCGATTTCTTTCTTCTTTTGGAGTTGGAGTTGATCTTGTTGAACCTCCTTAGGAGTGAGAGGTACCAAGGTATTTTTCCTTCCTTTGAACTCAAAGGAATGCTTGTTGGTATAGCCATCATGTACCACACGCCTATCTGATTGCCAAGGCCTTCCAAGGAGGATGTGACTTGCTTCCATTGGTAACACATCACACAGAACTTCATCCTCATATCTTCCAATGGCTAGAGGTACCATCACTTGACTAGACACCTTCATCTCACCTTCCTCATTGAGCCATTGTAGCCGGTATGGTTTTGGATGCCTTTGAACTTTCAGTCCCAAATTCTTTACCATTGTTTCACTAGCAACATTAACACAGCTTCCACCATCCACAATGAGACTACAAACCTTTCCTTGCACCAAACACCTCGTATAGAAAAGGTTTTCACGTTGCTCAAGTTCCTCAGTCTTGGTTTGTAGGTTCAAGAGTCTTCTAGCCACCAACAATCTTCCTCTTACTGGTTCTTCTTCATATTCTTCCTCAGACTCCTCATGATCATACTCGGATCTATAGTCCTCAGACTCATATTCTCCATTCTCCAATAAGATCATGATGCGTTTGTTGGTGCACTCATTGGCATATTGCCCTCTTCCTTGGCACTTGAAGCACTTGACATCCCTAGCTCTTGAACTGGTAGCTTCGGCCTTTCCTTTATCTTTCCAAAAGATGGCACTTGGTTTTGTTTCTTCTTTAGGATATGGATTATTTTCCTTAGTGTAGGCCGGTTTCTCCTCTTTAGATGTTAGATACCTTGAGGCTCCATAGTTGGAACGAGAGTGTCTTTTCCTCCTGAGTTGTTGTTCCACAAGTATAGCTTTGTGCAACATCTCTTCTAGCTCAACATAGTGTTGCATCTCAACATTGTCTGGATCTCTCGGTTGAGTCCTCCTAGAAACCGAGACATAGTGGCTTCTCTATCTTCAGAAATGTTTGCTCTCAACATCAGTAGCTCCATCTCTTGAAAGTACTCTTCTATCGTCTGTGATCCTTGACTGAGCTTCCTTAGTTTCTCATGTAGATCACGGTGATAATGACTTGGGACAAACCGTTTGCGCATGATTGATTTCATCTCATGCCATGATTCAACTGGATTCTCCTGGTTTTGTCTCCTAGTGGTTACCAACTGATCCCACCAGCTCAAAGCATAATCATAGAACTCAGTGGCTGCTAGTTGTATCTTTTGAGCTTGAGTGTACTGCTGACAATCAAAGACCAAGTCTATCTTCTTCTCCCATTCCAAATAAGTATCCGGATCAGCCTTGCCATGGAAAGGGGGTATCTTCAGTTTTAGTCCAGCAAACTCATCCCTTTGGTGTCTCCTACCATCATGATCACGCCTCTGCCTTCTTCTGCTTTCTCTAGAAGCAGAACTAGGATAGCGTTCATAGTAGTTGTCAGTCTCTTGGGAACCAGCATGTTCTTGGCGTGTGGGGGTTGCCCTTTCTCTTCTAGGCTCATTGTTAGTGCCTTGACCAGTAGTTTGCCTGATATCTTGCATAAGTTCATCCCGCAACTCCTTAATGTTAGCCTTCATCAAGTCTCCCATGGTTGAGATCATAGTTTGATTGAGTTGTTGGGTCATGGCCTCCTTCAGCAGCTTGTTCCTTCTCATTAGTGCGGCTTCCTCATCTGATTCATTCCCCATTGTTCCTGGAACAAATCAAACACTCAACCAGTAAAGAGTTCAAATCGAAACGACAAAGGAAACAAGTTTACTTGAACAAGAATTTTCGAAACAGAAACTTGATCAACAAGTAACAGATTCAAATCGATTACTCCAAAGGATTTTGATCAAACAAAGATCAGAAAACTTATCAAAGACACAATCAACTAAGGCCCTAACACAGTTTGATGATCTATGAATCAACAGAATGGATCAAAACACAAGGAAACTTTTCAATTTTGAGATCACAAACTTGTAACGTAAACAACAAGTATTCAAAACGATTTTCAAAAATCCGTTATCTAGACTTGTAAATTAATCAACTTTCCACGAAATAAACAAAGATCAATCGATTTAGAACCAGTATAAGAATAGATCAATCGATTTTCAGATCAGAGAACAATGATCAATCACAACAACAGAGTAGATGAATCGATCACAGATTGAATCGATCACAGATTGAATCGATGAACACACTTTTAGATTTCTCAGTTTTATCAATCAAACGATCAGATTTATCAATAGAACTCACAAGGATGAATAGATCAATCGATAAACACAAGAACAATATCAGATCACTCGTTATAATCAACAAAAAACACAAATCGATCAAAAACTTAAGAGAATATGAAAAGATCGGATCGAAAACAGAAAGGATAATGAGAACTCCCCTTCCAGAGATGCTCTGATACCACTTAACACGTTCCTAGGATGCTTCTCTGGATTGTTTGGGATAGATCCTTGCGTAAACGAACCAAAAGACTCAAGTTTACCAAGGCTTGTGGATCGATTGGTGACACAAAGAGGTGTGGAAGATCTCCTTGATACTCTTAGGCAGTAGATCGGATATGACACACCAAACTAGAACCCTTAGTCGCCGGATATGACTCACCAGCAAGCTCTTGCATTCGACAAAGATCAGAGAGAAAGAGAGAATACAAAAGGTTTATGTTAAAAGACTGCGTGCCTTAGAATGAGGTTTACACGAGTTTAAATAGAAACCAAGGAACAGGCTCCTTTAGCTTTCGAGAATCATAATGAAATAAAAACCATAGTATAAACTTAAACTAAGATAGAAATGTGGCCGGTCCTAATATGCATACATATCATGCATATCCTAATATGCATACATATCATGCATATCCTAAGATACATCAACTAGATGATTTGTGAAGCAAACTAAGGCCTCGTTAAAAACCTAACTTTAGAAAACCCATTGGGACAAAACCAAAGGTAGGGGAAAAGAGCACACTTAGGTTGCTTGCCTAGTTGATGATCAGCTTGATAAAGGGGCAGCTTGAATGGTGGTGAGGGTGTCTTGGTTGATCAAGCTTCGGCCAAGACAATCTTCTTGTATGAGTGACATCTTAAGTAATCCTTCAATAGCTTCCTTGAGCTTCTTTGATCTGGAACGAGTCATAAGCCCTTCTGGAATAGACAATGCATCTTCATCAATTGGTTTGTCCATCAGCTCATCATCTCCATTAGTTGGCTGGTCCATGATCACATCAAATACAGATCTGGGTTTATGTGTGTGATGAACAGGATGAACAGTCCCCTTTGGGGCAGAGAGAACTCGAAAATGACGAGAGAGTGGATCTGGTTTATGCTAGTGTTTTCTTAAACCAGAAACAGAGATTAAAGAGAATAAGAGAGAATAAGAGAGAATAAGAGAGACTAAGGAACCAGAGATCAAGAGAATGAAGAACATTGAGTTTATTTCTGGAAGAGGAGAGGGGAAATCCCCCTTACTCCCTTCTCTTCTGCTTAAGTGTTACAAATCGCCAATTAGAACATTATATAGGCTTTACAGGTTTCTGGAACATAAACCTAAATCTAATGGCTGAGATAGCACTTGAGAATGAATGGCTAGGATGGCTGGCGAGTTTGAATCTGGTCAAGGGAAGGAAGGCTTGTGTTTGGCTGTCCATAGGCTCCTCTGAATCTGGCCACTTCTCTGGCCAGATACATAGTCTTAAGCAATGTAGTTGAGACATGTAGTCGACTATATCATAGTGTAGTTGAGCCATGTAGTCGACCATATCACAGGACTATGTCACCAGATGTTCTTCTCTTCTCTTGATGTAGTTGAGGCATGTAGTCGACTATATCACAGTGTAGTTGAGCCATGTAGTCGACCATATCACAGGACTATGTCAATGGATGTGTCTTCCTTGCACCTTCCTTGTTACTGCCAAAGGCATCTTCAAGATGCCAAAAGGATCTTTCACTCCAAATGGATCTTTCACTCTTGGGGAGTTATATCCGACATATTCATTGCCTTGGGACACAAGTCTCCTCCATGGATATATCCAACTTACCTAAACCTCACCCAAACTCATCCTTGTACTCCATTTCATCTCTTCAAGTTAACACTCCCCCTCAAGCTTGACTCTAGTGATCCTAAGTCAAGCTTAGAACCTTGAAGAGTCTCCTCATTAAAAACCTTATCAAAGAAAACCCTTTTGGGATAAAACCTTGATAAGGAAAAGAGTAAGACCTTCAAGGCCTAGGGATTGGCCAATGAGTTCTTTGTGTCTCAACCAGTGTGGTGGACACAAAGAACTCTGGATCATGGCCCTCACTGTGGTGCAAGCTAATCCGACTTGGACTGCTCACCACTAACTCTTCTTGAGCTCATCTAGCTCATCTCACACTGATCTTGGTCTCTCCCCCTTTCACCCAACCTTCTGTTGGGCTAAGTGCTCGGATTACCAGATACTAAACCATCTTCTCTTCTCAGATTATTGAAGCTTCTCAATACTCCCCCTCAAGCTTGGGACTGAGTCTTTAGGAAGACCCAAGCTTGGATGGACAGCTTCATGATCTTGATCAACACACCACTGCACACTCTCTTCTTGAACTAGCCATCTTGAATGGTATGCTGGTAGATGCCTCAGTCTTCTCTTCAACCACCTCCCTTCAGAAGCCGCATTGATAGAGTAACCTTCTTCTTTACACAGCCAAGAGTGCTCTGAACACTCTCTTGTCTAGCCTTGCCAATGACTAAACCCTGATGGCGTCATCTTCTCTTCTTGGTGCAATGGTGAGGAGGAACACCAGGTCTTGAACTTAGGATCATCAGGTAGCTCACTTAAGTCCCCACCTCAAGCTTGAATTGAGTTTAGGTTCAAGCTTGAAAGTGAGCCTCAATGAGCATCCAAACCAGGAGCACACCACCCCAACAGCTGCGCTTAAATCATTGGTCCACCTCCATGTCTTCAGCTCCAAGTACCCTCAGGTCACCGGCCTCCTCGAGCTTCATTGATGACCTTCTCTTTCTTGTGTGCCTTGAACCAGGAGCTCAACAACCTTCATGGTCTGCGCTTCTTATAACCGGCTCTTGCAATCCATGAGGAGATCCAGCATGGTGGATGGCTGATCAAACACTGGTCTGCCTTTCCATCAATACTCCTTTGTGAAGTATCTTCAAAGCTCAGCCATATTCTCTCAACCACGACTTATTACCATCTGGACTCCTCACCAACAATATCTCCATGGTCAGGAATATACATCATGTGTAGGCTCTGGATTAACAGGAAT
The DNA here is from genome assembly GCA_905132765.1 of Moricandia arvensis. NCBI lineage: Eukaryota > Viridiplantae > Streptophyta > Magnoliopsida > Brassicales > Brassicaceae > Moricandia > Moricandia arvensis. The sequence goes on from CAJHQP010002516.1 coordinate 80,859, forward strand.
ATACATCATGTGTAGGCTCTGAACAGCATGGGCAACACCTTCTCTCCATGGTCAGGAATGTACATCATGTGTAGGCTCTGATTAACAGGAATATACATCATGTGTAGGCTCTGAACAGCATGGGCAATGTCTTCTTCTTTGTTCCGGATTGATGCTGAACAAGTGACACTCTTTGTGACCCTGAAACAACACTCAAACTCCAAACAAGATAAGACACACTTGCATTGGGATCAAATCTTGACTAATCATCAAGTTTGATCACCAATGTCACAAGCTTTATATTTAGACAGATTCTTATTATCATTAAGATCCATCTAATAATAGCTTTTCACATCTCTAACTGCTATGGAAGAACTGATCAGGAACTAACATAAGCAATTAGGTACACAACTCCTGCCTTAAACGACCATTAGACTCAAGTCTAGATGTCTCAATCTTAAGGCAGTAACTATGACAATAAGATGCAACAGCCTTAACCTATTCTTTTCATGAATGCAAGCTGGAATAGACACAACCATCTATCATCCTAGCAACACAACCATTTAGAATAGAGACTAAGCAACATTATCATTTCCAAATACCAGACCTAAGAGCTTTACTTTAATCAGTTTCTATTCATGTATGCAAGCAGATTCAGAACATATTATCTAATATTATGTCAAGCAACATTTAGAACTGGAGTAAGCACTTTAAAACACTCAACCATTCACACGAGTCTCATTCAAACAACCTGGGACAGATTTTAAACAATCTTTAATCAAGGGAAAGAAGTTTCAGACACATCACACAACACATTTCAGTTCATAAAGGATCAAGCTTTAATCAAGGGAAAGAAGTTTCCCTACAATCAAGGAACTAGTGTTAGTTCCTTGAACCACCAGTGATACATGGACTGAATGAGAGCTATTGGTGTCGACCCCAACATCTCCTTCTTCAATAGACCTTCCCCTTGGACTCTCCATGTCAATTACCCCACCTTTCTTCATACTTGAGTCGCCATCATCAGTAACAAGGTGAAAGCTTTCACCTTTCTTCCTGGATCTGAATAAGAACAAGCTTGGACTGGTTTGTTGAAGAGGGTAGCTAATCATCTTCATAACCTCTGGATCCAAGGCTCTTCTTTCTTTTGCGCAGTATGAGAAACCAAGAACACTTTCTGGGCACGCCTAGGATGAACACCTTCTTCTTGTAGAGGTTGAATCAGCTGGCTGGACAGAAGCTTCTTCACAGGTTAGAAATAGCATGGGAGTGAGCTTGAGCTTGCGGAAGCTAGGAACCAAGTTCTGACGAACCAGGCTCTGATACCATGTAAGAATTGTTGAGATGAAGAACAAATAATTTGGAGTCATGTGTTGACATGAAGCAATGAATGACAAAGAGATGAGAATATGGAAAGAGGAGCATCCGAGATAAAGAAGAAATGTGATATGTACAGTCTCTGACCTAACGTAGGGTGCAAGGCAAGAAATAGAGGGAACTTGACCAGAAACATATTCAAATAGTCTGGAGCACAACTTGCCTTGACCAGAAACAAAGAGAGACGTTGGGAGGAAGAAGTCACAGGTCTGATGAGGTCTGATGAGGCAGAGAATCAATTGGGGACCAGTTATGAGCAGTCACTTTCACTTCAGCTGCAAGAGCCCTTTGTCATGTTCTCTCTCCTTTGTTTATTATATTTTCTTGTAAACTTGTATCTGAGTATCTGTCTATTTAAAGCATGTAACCAGGAACATTATTAAGTTAAGGAAATATATTTCCTCTCTCTCTCTCTCTTATTCTGGGCGAAATCCCTCTCTCTCTCTCATGTTCTTGCTGTTCTTCATTTTCTCTACACAAACTAGACACTAAATCTTTCTATTTTCACATGGTATCAGAGCTGTATGCTCTTGAGACCTAAATCTCTCTACTTTATTCACTTATTTCCGCAGTCTTTGAGTTTCATTTCTATTTTTGGCAAAGTTCATCTTGTTCTTCAGCTGTTCATCATTTCCAACTCCAGAAATTGCCAAAAATGGAAAAGATGATTTCGACCAAGAAAATGAAGAAGGATAATCTCATTCCAGTGACCCTATATTGAGATGAAGAACCATAAGAGAATTAGAGACACTAATCAGAATAGACAAAATGGAGAAGGAACTCGGAGACTTGAGGAACAAGGCATTCCGTACAAGACTTGGAACTCAAGTCATCCAAGAGAAGACCTAGCTTGACTTGGAAGACAAGGAAAGCCTCACTCACACGCCAACCTTAGTCACAGATGGGAGGAGTGCTTTCTGGACAGAGTTTGAATTCAAAATGGGAGAAGTCACTTGATTCAAATCAAGCAAGAGTAAAACGTTGGGACATGTCACTTTCACCATCAGGAATCTCCAGAGAGGACCACTTGCATTAGTTTAATGTTTTCCCTTTTGTTTTGTTCCTAAATGTCACTTTCCTCTCTCTCTGTATGGTTCCTATATAATAAGCATCAAGCAGAATGAATAAACTAAGGAGAAAGTAACCTCCTCTTTACTTGTTTACTCTCTCTCTCTTCTCTCACGAAAATACTCTCCTCTTCTCTCTTTCATCAAGTTTTCTTCATGTTCTTGCTGTTCTTCAGCTTACTCTCTCATAAACTCTCTTAAACTTACATGGTATCAGAGCCACTCAAGCTCCTAAACCTCTATTCTTCTTCTGCAATACTCTCTTCTTCATCTCCTTTCAAGTTTCCAGCAAAACCTAAACTATTATTCAGTGAATAATAGCAAGGGTCCTCTGTTTTTCCTCTGTTTCCTCTGTTTTCCTCTGTTTTTACTCTGTTCTTGTCGAGTCCTCCTGTTTGTTCTTGTTTCTCTGGGTATATCATTCAGATTCCTGGAGTATACAAGTTGTTCTGAAGATTCTTTCACTTCCAGTTCGCAAAACTCTCAAACTTTTAAGAAACAATCTATTACCCAACGGTCCATAGCATCCAAGATGGAGCAAACCAAGGCTGTTGCGGTTCCAGTAACCTTGAAAGGTAAACTACCTTCTCTGGTCAAGAATTGTGAAGACTGCTCTTAGAGGTCGTGGCTTATGGAGTCATGTGACAGAAGGTCAAGCCCCAAAGCTGGTAACACAAGGTGAAGATGGCAAAGAGGTTGTAGCTGTTGATGAAACCAAATGGGTTCAAGAAGACTTTCTGGTGCTGTCAGCCATCCAAAACTCTCTAGACCCAAGTATCCTAAAGGATATTCCTACTGTGAAACCTGTAAGGAACTGTGGGATACTCTGTATAAGGTGTATGGGAATGTCTCCAACCTAAGGAGAGTCTTTGAAGTGAAGAGAGCCATTAACTCTCTCAAGCAAGAAGACATGGACTTGAATCAGTTCTTTGGGAAGTTCAGGTCACTGTGGGCTGAGTTTGAAATGCTCAGACCTTGTACAACTGATCCAGTGGTGTTACATGAAAGGCGTGAGCAAGACAAGGTCTTTGGACTGCTCCTGACCCTTAACCCTTGCTATAATGATTTGATTAAGCACATACTCAGAGCTGAGAAGCTACCATCCCTGGATGAAGTGTGTGCTCAAATCCAGAGGGAACAAGGGTCAGTGGGTTTGTTTGAAGGAAAGGGAGAGCTCACC